>JBBPKW010000028.1:0-49476 GCA_038089475.1 Boletus aff. vermiculosoides | reverse complement strand
AGAAAGTGCATTTCTCAGGCTTGACGAATAAATCATTTTCTCGTAATCTTCGTAAGACTTCCAGCACGATCTTGTCGTGTTCTTTCTGGTCGTCGGTTTTCGTAAAGATAAGGATATCGTCAATGTAAACGACGACTACGCCGTCCATATCTGCAAATATGTCGTTGACCATCGCTTGGAAGGTCGTGGGGGAATTGCATAATCCGAAATACATAACGAGGGGTTCGTATGATCCTTTGAAGCACGTGAATGCGGCTTTCCATTCATCGCCTTCTTTGATCCTGACGTTATTGTATCCCCAACGTAAGTCCATTTTCGTAAATAATTTAGCTCCTTTGAGCTTGTCCACGAGTTGAGAAATGAGCGGGAGAGGATAATTGTTTTTGATCGTGTGTTCATTAAGATAGCGGTAATCCTGTACCATTCTCTTCTTGCCGTCTTTCTTCGGAATGAAAAACACGGGGGATGTCTGCGGTGATTTAGAAGGCCTAATGTATCCCTTAGCGAGCTGGTCTTCAATGAATGCTGTGACCTCTTCTTGCTCCTGCGGTGATAGTGGTATAATACGGCCCTTCTTTGGCACGTAACCTTCTTTCATGTCTATCGCATGATCCCATGGTTTCCTCTTTGGCATGTGCTCTGACTCCTTTTTCGAGAACACGTCTAAATATTCGTGATAGGTGCGCGGCACCATTTCTTCTGGGGTTTTCTGTTTTTCTTCTGTTTTTGTGGCTTCAGCGACTTGTGCTTCTAGCCGTTGGATAGTTTCATAAACTTCGTATTGGATGTCGATTTCTTCTTTTTCGATTTTTTGTATCCAGTCAGGTTTTTCTTGCAGCGCTCTGCATGTGGCCGGGCAACGTGTCATCTTGACCGTTCCTCGTGTCCAATCTATCTCTGGATTGTGGCGCTTTAGCCAACTGTATCCGAGAATGAATGTGTTCTTGCCGAGATCTTTAACCTCCGCCGAGACTTGCTCGCGGTGTCCGTTGAACTCTAAGACAAGGTTTGCGCTGTGCATAATAGAACCTGCTGAGTTTTTTGTGCTGTCCACATTGTAAATGGGGATGGGGCGTTTTAGTGGCGTTAGGGGGATATTGTTAGATTCCGCCCATGTCTTGTCAATGAATATTACGTTTGCTCCTGAATCTAGCAGGGCATCCGTGGAAATGAAATCTTTGCACTTTGACGGATGAGGCGCTACTCAGATCTTCATCGCGATCTAGCTTGACACTTCTCATGAAGATGTCGTCTGGGAATTCTGAGCTGTTAGTAAAAGGGGGGGAAGAAGTAGGTAAAGTGGGATTTGTCACAGGTTTACTCCTGTCACCATCTGGCGGGTGCCCACTGGAAGAAGAAGAAGGTACAAATGTATCATAATAGTCCGTGGAGTCTTCTACGGCTAATGAAGAAAAAGAATTTTTAAAGTTCTGCTCCTCGGCTGTGCGCTCAGATGCACGCTTTGGAGAACCTAGTTTTTTGCCTTCGAGGCAAAGTTCTCGTAGTCCTTGAACCATGCTCTCGCTTCATCGAGAGTCATGTTCGCAATATTTTTGGACCAGTCTCGGCCCTTTCCTTTGGCTTTCGCCTCTTGTGTTTGTGGGGAATCTGCTTCCCACGTTGTAGCCGCTGGGGCTGTTTCAGTGGAACGGACCTGTTGTCCGCCCGAGTTTCCTTTTGTGCAGTTCTTGGAGTGTCCTCCTCCGTAGAACTTGCATGTTGTGCATTGTACCTTGGGTGCCCAGCAGTCACTTGCAAAGTGACCCGGCTTCCCGCAGTTGTGACATTTTCTGTCACTCTTTCCTTGTGGGGCCTTGCCCTTTCCTTTGCCGTTGCCAGCTCCTTTGCCACTCTGGGTGATGTCAACGTCCATCGCGTTGGGATCTCTTGGCGTTCTAGACGCCGTCCCGCGTGTGATGAATTTCAACATTTCTTTTCTGGCCCCGAGCTTCTTCAGGGCCTCGGTAAATTTGGACAGGTTGTCGTAACGTCCTTCCTGCATCAACAGGGTTTGGACGATTTCTCTGTCCGCGTTTTGTTCGAGCAGCTCGATGAGTCTGTCATCATCGTAGTCTGCCGAGGCTTGATATGTTTCGAACTTCATCAGGAACGTATCCATCGTCATTGAGCCTTGCTTAAGGGCCGTAAGCATTTTTCTGTTCCAGTCTTTCTCCGTGGAGGACCGGAAGTGGTTTTCTACGAGAGCATTGAATTGCTCCCATGAGTAGTAGTTTGAGCCAGTTTTCACCATTTTGTTCAACTGGGCTCTGGCGAAGGCACCTGCCTCGCCTCCTGTCATCCTTGAGAGGACAGCACGAATTGCCATCTGTCCGTAGAGAGCATCTTTGTTGATGTCTTGCCAGACTAGGATCTTCATCCACCACTTTTCGAATTTCTTCCCCTTAGAGCCATCATAGTCTCTGGGGTCTTTGAATATCTTGGACAGTTTAGGGTCGCTCTGTCCGGGACCTTGTGACCGTGAGGTCAAGGGAATGGCTGTGATCTGGGCCTTTGCTTGATCCAGATCTTGTTGTAGGTTGTTGTTCAGGTCTGCCAAGACCTGAATGTGAGTCTCTTGGTTTTCCATGTAGAGCCGGAGCTCTGCTGCTAGTTCTCCCCATGCTCCATCGGTGTTCATTGCCGTAGTCAGGGCTGTGGCCAAAGAACGGGGAAGGGAAGTTGACATTGTAAAATTTTTCTACCTAGTACTCTTCTACTGGTAGCGGCTTGGTTTCTTTAGTAGGGAGCGGGGTCTGAGCTCCTTTGTAGAAAAGTGAGGATTGGCAGATGAAGGATTTCCTGCGATCTCTCTTCTGATTTGCCTTGTGTGCCTCCTTTTCTGTCTCTTTGCCGGTGGTAGTTCCGGCGTTTCCTCTTTCTCTCTTTTTGGTACTCTCTCTAGTACCGGCACTAATCCTCTGGTATATAAACGGCGGAACGTTTCCTGAACTTCCGGCATTGGGGTTCTGAGGGGAGGTGTGTCGTACAACTGATGAAGGGGGACTAGTTGAAGTTCCACTCCTTCGGGAGTACCGTAGTAGTCGTTGGGATCGTAATCTCTCTGTGGCGGCGGTGGGGAGGGGGTCTTGAAATCTGACTCTTGTGTCAGACGGTTGCTGTGGCGATTCTCGTCGTATCCCAGGGTCAGGGCCCGGGCAATCACGTGAGAATAAGGGGCTGGGAAGAGAGGTTGTCCTGAGATGCTTCTTACTTGGCAGAACCACTCTGGCTCTGGCGTCTGATTGAGTTGTCGGAGGAAGTCTTCTGTCTCCATGCGCTAAGCCCCGTGACTCTATGTCAACGGCTGCTCTCTCCTGCTCTACTGGTTCCCACCTGGGATCTGCCGGTAGCGGCCCGCTGGGTCCTACTCTAGCTACGTAGGGGTGGTCAAGAGACTCCGACCGCCTACAATCCTGTGGGGTTGGGAATGAGCGGAGCGACCTGTGGAAGTCTATGGGCACTGTGCCCCTAGTAAGCTTGTCCGTAGAAGGGAAAGCGAGGGTCCACGAACTTGCTAGGACGTGCGACTGGTAGGTGAAAGGTGAAGCGGGGATAAGAGTCTAGTCTAGTGAAATGACCCAAGCAACTAATGCTTCAGGTAACACCTAAAACTACTGGAATGGAGGAATGGAAGTGAAGGAAGAAGGTATGAGCCTGAAGGTCTCCTGAGTCCTGCTTGGATGTAAGATCTGAAGAGACTAGACTGGAGTTTCCAGCCGTAGCCCATCCGGTTTATATATTCATATTATGTGTGTACATGTTGTGACTAAATCTATAGATGTAGGGCATAGGGGAAACGGAGATTAAATACGTGCAGCATACGCATGTAGAATGGAAGGAGCATAGACAGTAATTACCATGGGAATAATATAACCATATCGGGATTAGATCTCAGATCTAATCGGGGAAAGAGAAAAGAAAGGAAGTAAAGCGTCTCTAGCACAGAGTCCTTGTGCTCTTCTGTGAAGAATAAATAAATCAGGTGTCTGGTGCAGCACACGTGATCTAATCACGTGATCCGATAAGATAAGATAACGAAAAAGAGTATGTGAAGAAGATGAGCATAGTTACGACCGTAACACCCCTCCCCCAATCACAAGGCAAAAATGCCATCCTCATCATTGTCAACCGCTTTTCAAAAATGATCCACCTAATACACAATCAACACCGTGACTTTACGAGGAGTAGCAGTCGCCTTCCGGGATAACATGTTTAAACACCACAGAACACCCCAAAAGATAATTTCAGATTGAGGACCCCAATTCGTGTTGTCATTTATGACCGACCTATATGCCCTTCTAAACATTGAAGGAAACCCTTCCACTGCATATCACCCCCAAACTGACAGTCAAACCAAAAGGATAAATCACAAAGTGGAAAAATACCTTCAAATCTATGTCAACCACAGACAAACAGACTGGGCCGATTGACTACCTATCACCAAGTTCACACACAACTCCCAAACTTCTAGTGCAAGCAGTTTCTCTCCATTCATCCTTAACTTTCGACAACAACCACTCATCCACACTCCTCCTACCAAAGTAAAGAATAAATCTGCCACCGATTTCATAGACAAAATGAAATTACATCATGAAATGGCACGAAAATCACTAGAGAAAGTAGCTGATCAAATAAAACAATCACATGATTGATATGCTCATAAACCCATCGAGTACTTGAAAGGACAACAGGTGCTTCTTGATGCAAAGAACATTCAAACCAATTGTCCAAAGAAATTCAACAATAAACAATATGGGCCATTCAAGATCAAAGAGAAAGTCAGTGTCACAGCATATGAACTTGATCTCCTGAAATCTTGGAAAAATATCCATCCTGTGTTTAACAAATTGCTACTTACACCATACTATCCATCTACCTTCCCCTCCCAAGCAAAACCAAAACCACCACCCCCTGTAATTGTTGAACAACACAAGGAGTACGAAGTTCAAGAGATTGTAGACTCAAGAAAAAAAACAAGGAAAAGTAAAATATCTAGTTCAATGAAAGAGTTATCCGAAAGAAGAACAAACATGGGAATCTAAGGACAATGTAGCCAATGCTCCTGAGGCTATTAAAGATTTCCATAAGTCACATCCACAAGCAATTCAAGCTCATATAGAGGACAACTGCGATTGTGACCTTTGCCAAAAGACTACCTCCCTCTTCCATGACTCCAACTTCAAAGAATTCGCTTCTTCTCTCAACCGTCTACCCAATCACCTCTTTGAAATTCCTGAACCAAATTCAGAACCCTCCATTGACGGAATCCTAGTCGAAAAGAACTTCAACTGTTAAAAAGGGGGTAATGAAATGACTTTTTCTTGACTTATTGTATATTCCTTCCATTTGTAGTATATTCCCTTCCCCTTTCAAGATCACATAACTCATAGAACCTTCTACAACATTCCACAACATTCCTAATCATGTGACTATTCCCTTATTCAGAAATCTCCTCCTATAGACATTCCTTATATAGTAATTACCTGCCCTAAATACTTGGTCTGTGCATGATGCCTAGCAATATATAAGTAGTTAGTATATTGCATGTATTCCCCATCTTTGGAATTGCTATTCTATTGCTTGAATATCAGGCTTAGATCTGACTCTTGCAATTGTTAGTTCTTTCAACAGCCTGGAAAGGCTATCCACTTTCCAAAACCACCTGGGAGACCAAACCCAACTTTGAACATGCATAGGAAATCCTCAAAGACTATGTATAAAAAAGCCCATGGACTCTCTTGACGTCCCATATCTCCAAATCCCTCTTACATCATTGAAATCCCAAATGCCCTCCACCTCTCCAAAGCCAACCTAGACTTCCTAAGGAGGAACCTCCTTCCCTCCAACCAATCCACTGCTTACCAACTAGATGAAGCAACCCATCATCACTGCCAACATTCCTGTTTCTGCAGACTCCCCTACTGTCTGTTCCACCACTCCTACTAGATGTCTAAAAGCCCCATTGTCCCCGAAATTCCCCCAGTCCGAGTCCACCACCTCTTCCCCTTTTTGCAAAAAGTTGTCTTCACAATTATCCTCCAAGCAACCATCTTCGATGACTTCTTGCAAACTCACTATGCTGTAAATGGATCTCAGCTCATCTTCTGTCTGGTCAGAGTGTATAGGTGAATATTCCTTCATTACCAATTTTTCCAACAAAATGACTCTAGATATGGAACTGGACCTTACGACCCTGCCCTTGTCAAATCCCTACTCACAATACAAAGTAATATACTAGAGCTCTTGTTTTGCACTGAATTCTGCTGAGTGGTCAATGATATTCCTCCCCATGACTTTGCCTATGTCATCAGACCCATTCTTGCCACCAATACCCCTGAAGAGTGAAGAATCTATCCAACCCAATAACCTCTTTGATGGAACCCATCTGGATCCATCCCCTGTTCATATTGGAGAACTCCACTCTCCTTCTCCACTTTGAATTCCTCCCCCTACTGAGCCTCACCCCTGTACCCCATATCCACCCCCTGTACCAATGGATATGGAAGATGAAGACCCCTGAGCAGACCACTTTCCAACTCCTGCAGATGGTTGACAAATCCTATGAGACATCATTAATTCTGTCACCAGAATGCACATCCAAGGCCCTCCCCCTCCTCCTGTTCAATTTGCTCCTGTCACCAACCTTCTTTCCTCTTCCTCTTGACAAATTTCTGCCACCATTAACATTGCATGAGGGAGAAGGGGATGGTGACCTGCCTGAGTTTGCTTCATTTGTGGAAGCCCTGACCATGTACACTGAGACTGCCCCCACCACACTCCCGACAGAAGCTCTCCCCTTTCTTTCTCTAGCACTGACCCCTGGGACTATGAGGTGAACAAAGGGAATCAATCTGGACCCAACCAAGGGTAGATGTACAGAGATCCACCCATGCTAGGAGAGGGGTAATGTTACAGCATTAACATTTCTTTGGCCATTCCTTCTTTCTCATTCATTCCAAACAGAACTGGTTCCAGATCAGAATCTGTTTCATCAGATATATTCCCATAGAAAGCTTAGTTAGTGATTGTTCTGACCACTATGGATACAGACTATATTTCCATCCTCCTCTCTGATTGGGAATTCTCCCGCCAATCAGATCATAGTTCCATTACCTTCCATCTTGTTCTATTTAGCCATTCTGGAGTTTCCACTGATTTCCTATAAAATACCTGACTTGTCATAGAAGTAGCTCAAGCTAGTTCTACACAATCTTGTGTATCTCCTGGTATTTCAATCTATAAGTCTTCGTTCTACTTTGAGTGAATGCTACAGACTCATCAGCTAGAGAAGCTCTTCCCTGCTAAAGGTCTTCTTTTCCCCACAGCTATAAGAAGCATTGTAACACTAAGCCACCAGTTTATTTTGTTACAGTTGACCTGGGTAAGATCAAATGTAGACTTGGTCAATAAAAGGAAAGCTACAGCTTTCAGAAGGGTTGAAACAGCCAGTCTCTAGAAGAATGAGGTGACAGCCTCCATGGGTTCCAAGGTGACAGACAACCTCATCAAGAGGTCCGATTGGGAGAACGAGGAGGAATGGTGGGCTTTCAGAGGAGTCAAGATGATCAGTCTTGAGACATCAGATGAGAAGGGATGGGACTGCCATCATGATGAGGGTTAGACAATGAGTGTAGGCATCGACTCAGAAGTTCAGAGGTCAAAAACAGAACAAGGGGGTTATACACCAAGTAGATCTAGGTTAGAGATACAAAGTAGAGATATGAGGGGTTTATATATTACTTGGAAATGAAAAGGTAAACAAAGGGTGTCAGAAAAAGATAAGGTACCATTCTAATGTGGCTATATTGCTATGTCATGTAAATGGAGTGACTAATCATGATAATGGTGCTTGAAATTGGATTATAATCTGGGGGCGATAAGATATAATCCTGCAGCATGCATTATTAATACATGCTATATCATAATGATTGTGCCTGGTATGGGTGCATGTGTTGGTTTCGAACTGCTTCTTTTTTCCCTTTAGACTCCCACTACAACCATGCCCCCCCCTGCTCCTCACCGATCAAGACAATGTTTCCAGCCCTTAACAGTGCAGTGCCACTATTGTGGGGGCTCCTACAAGGCCCAAGGTCTGAAAAAACACGAGAAGAGTTGTCAAATCATGTCCATGATGTGCTCGATCGTGAGTGCTACACCAGAGAGTTTGAGGAGGAACTTCAATGAAGTGAGTATTCTTCTATCTTTCCCGACTTGGTTCAATCTCACTTTAGGGGTTGTTACACATTATATTTTTGAATCTAACGACTGACTGACAGCACAGCACAGCCAGGATCGCATTGATGATCGAGGAATCGGGGATGCTGGAAGCTCAGACTCATTGAGATGGTCCAGGACACCTGGTGAGTAAGCACTCAAAATTTCTATCTTGTCAATGCTAAGTCGGTAATAGGACGACAACTTTCATTTACACAGGACAACATTGATGTCAATGCATTCGATCCACACGCCTGGGACCATGAGGTCCAGGACACCTACGGAGAACAATGCAAAAATGGTGCGTCCAGGCTTGCAAAGCGTCCTTCAGTAGCTTACATTGGCAGCTTCTGATTCATCTATGCACGATGTTGGCAGTTCTGTGGCCGCGGTTTCCCCTCAACTATCTGAAGCTGAAATTCCCATGGACTTCAAAACTGAATATCACCCTCGAAGTGGCCGTCCCCCTCTATTCCAATCCTTCGATGAATTTGGCCATTCAGCTGAGGGATCTGCGTCACGACCAGACCCACGGCCATGGGCACCATTCCAGACCCAGGCCAACCTGGAGTTCACCGACATTGCTATTCAGGCAGGACTGAACGCATCCCACGTGAATGCACTTCTTGGACTCATATCGCGGGTGGCAAATCAAAATGCAAATGTCACTTTCAAAAATGAAACCGAGCTTCGTCTGGCGTGCGATCGGGCAGCAGAGGAGCTGACACCAGTGAGCCATTCACTCATACGTCTGTTGGTTTACATTACCTCTATTTAAGCATGTTTCCTGTCTTTCTTAGTTCATGAAGATTGATGTCACAGCTGAGTACCAGAAGCAACCAAAAACCTTTGAGGTCCACATGCGGCCACTATGGGATTGGGCACTTGACTTGTTGAACAACCTGCGAATTGCTCCCCATTTCATCTGGGATGTGCAACGTTTGTTTAGACATGATGGTAACCAGTACAAACGCTTCTACACCAAACCATGGACAGGTGATCGCTGGTGGGACATCCAAGTATGTTCATATCTAATGGACCCTGTTTTATCTCGTCTCTGTAATCATGTATATTTTATTGACAACACGATTTACTAAGTCTCATCTCCCTGATATTCCAAATGCTGTCCCTTTTGCCTTCATACTGTATGCCAACAAGACCCGATTGTCATCCCATGGTACCGTCAAGGCTTATCCTGTTGTGGCACACTGTGCGAATCTGCCAATCGATATATGGAATGGCGAACGTCTCGGTGGCGGGTGTATCGTTGGTTGGTTACCGATCGTAGGTTTTCCCATTGCATTCTGAATCTGGATCTGGCTTGGACCACGTCACTTGACTGTATCATTGACAGGTACCAGAACCAGCCAAAGAAGAACATAAGACGGGGTGGACGAATTTGAAATGTATCATTTGGCACCAGTTATTTACTAAATTACTTGAGGCTCTCTTTCAGCTGTCATGGACTGGCTACAAGCACAAGTGCTATGATGATGTTGTGTGCTGGTTGTTCCCACTGATTCTGATCCTCTCAGCAGACTACGAAGAACTGTAAATAAATTAGTATCCTTATTAAATTCCGACACTGATGGGTTTTCAATGTTCCACAGATGTATGATGACCTTGATCCATGGTACCAAGGGCAAGTGCCCTTGTCCTGTATGCCTATGCCCTCTCAATGAACTGTGCAACCTCTCCAAAACATTCCCCACGTGAACGATAAGCCAAGCAATTGATGGGTATCAAGAGTACTTGAGGAAGAAATCTCGAGGTGAAGAGATCCTCAAGGCACTAGGCTTACAACCTGTTGAGGTTGGTTGATTTCAGTTCTCATTCAACCTGGTATTATAGTAAACTACGAGTACAGAACGTCTTCTGGAAGGTAGAAAACTCTGAGCCAGAAAAAGCGGCTAGCTTCAACTGCTTGCACTACCTACATGGTGGACTTTGGGGGAAGCATATGCTCGGGGACCTCAAAATCATTTTGGGGGCGCTCAGACAGGAACTTTCCACGAAATTAGAAGAGCAGTAAGCAATCTTCCAGAATCGTACTATCAGTCTTAACTGAATAAGGGGATTCCGTTTCAAGAGTATCTGATTTCCCGAGATGGCGTAATTTAGCTCACTTTGACACTGTCATACACATTACATTCGCAGATGGCAACAAATTGAGGGATCTTGCAAAGGTAAGTCTATTGTCAATTTGTGGTCCTACCATGTTTTAATCCGGGCCGCTCTTTACAGCAAGTATTCTACACTGCCCTCGACGTCCTCACTCAACTGCCGAATTCAGAAGGTTACTGCCTGTTGCGCATGCTTGGCACCTATTTGCAAATTGACAGCCTGATTGGTCTGGACGTTCACACCAACGAAACACTTTCCATGATCGAGAGCAAGCTTCTTGTTTTCAGCAACGACCTCCAGGTGTGTTCGTTTCTGAGTATCGCAACGGAATCCCACTAATAATACATTCAAGAGATATATTCATACTGTCAAACATGGCGATATTGCAAACCTCAAGCTTGACTGGGACTTTCCCAAGGCCCACCTGTGGAAACACGTCGTATAGGACATTCAGATGAAGGAAGTTGCTCATAATTATAGCACCTGCCCGAACAAAAAAATGCACGGTGCGCTGAAGGATGCATATGCTGATTGGTCAAATGGGAAAGACATCGCAAAACAGGTACGTATCTTCTAAACATCGCTAATGATTAAAAACTTACACCCCCACTTTACAGATCCTCTGTGTTGATCACCACTGTCTAGCCATGAGGCTACTCAGAGATCGTGTAGAAGCTGAGACTGAACGCCAGAGTGAAAGCACAGACGATGATACCAACATTCCGTCTGACACGACGTCAGCGCTGGGAGCACAACCAATGCGCATATATATGGGTTCTGCTCTTCCACCATCAACTATCTCAGAAATTGAACATGCGCACCGTGGGGATCATGCATTTGAAAACTTCCATGGTAAATTCACAGATTTCGTCAATACATGTCTTCCTAGCTATGGAATACAACTTGACAGATGGATGAGGTTTGAGCCTGCGTTCAAGGCACGTTGGTACTTCCGATTCTGATGAACAGCTTTACTTACTTCAATCCTTCAAATTAGATGCACAAACACACTTATCTCAAGGTCAACTATGCCTCTGAGGTTGATTGGAAGTGGGCTACTGACTACCTCAGATGCAACCCCATGTTCCATGGCCACCCACGTTACGACTGTGCTCTCATTCAACACACAGCAGAATGCATCACGTTTGTTCGCCTCATCCTCATATTCGAGTGTACGATTGTGGACTCCAACTTCAGATTTGCACTAGTGCAGCCGTACACCGCAAGAATTGGCGCCTGATGCTGGCTCGACCACAACTTTAATCTTACCTGTGTCAGGGCAGCTCCTTGATCACAGGCAATATTTATACCAGTGGATTCAATAATCCACGGTGCTTTGCTTTATCCAGATCCTACTAACCATGATGATTTCTTCATCATTGATCATGTTGATGGGGATATGTTTCTCCGTATTAGAAAGCTGCATTCTGAATCGGGCTAGGGACCCGACAACTTTATCACATAACATCCAGGCCACGAAGGTAACTACTTTGAATCCTGAGCTGATTCAGAACCCGTTATCATTATCTAATGACAACTCAGATTTGATTCCAACGTTGTGTACTTCGTTTGTTGCAGCTGTTTAAATTATCTTCAATTTCTCTGAATTTTTTTGCTTGTCACGCGATTCAGATTTCAGCGGATTCAGACTGTCTAGTATGCATGGATTCTCTGATCCCCATTTACATTGATAGAGTCCCAACATAATGGGATTTGAACCCGATAGGTGCACCATCTGCCCATCACAACCGAACTGCATTTCTCATCATTCTTTTTCTCTCCAGGTCCAGGTCCAGGTGTGACCAACTCCATGCGTCGATGCTCAGGGCCATACACCATATGGTTGCGGTTACCTGGACCCTCAAGCAGATTATTCAGATTCGTTTAATTTCAGTGCCATATTACCATCTGTTCGGCCCATCTTGGTTTCAGTACATCATCTCCAGTGAGTCTGATATTCTCATCATTCACGCATTGATTTCCGCCTAGTGCACATCTTGGCCCATTTACAATAACTTGTGCCCTCTCCCTTGCTTTCAACACGCTCTTAACCGTGTCTCTGTGTTGAACCCATTGTTGATTTGGTTTTCACAGGTAGCATCATCACTAATCTATGCTCCCTGTCACAGCGAATTCGTTTATCCCTCTGTTTAAAACTATAATCTCTACTGCTCCTTGTTCTTTTTTATTTGTGTGAGTTGCTGTCTGCACACACACCTCCTCCCTCGTCCTGCTCTTCTCGGTGCGTGATTAATTTACGTTGTTTTGCAATGGCATCACATCTGAATCCTGGGAACGCATCCCGGAAACCTCGGGATTATCTACGCACTCCTCAGGTCATTTGCCATCTGCATCACTGAGTAATGTGTGTTGCCCACCATCTCTTCCTTGAGTCTTGGCTGACACTCCTCCCAAGGGAAATTCATGCCCGCAACCACAACTAACATGTTTGGAGTCAGTATGGGTGCAGGACCTGCGCTCAAGGGTCTTAACTCTGGTTGGCAGGTTCGTTAGATTCTCATCCTCTTAATGCGCATACACTTACATGTGCTATCAGGTCTGGAGGTCCATGACACCAGCATCTAAGAGGAACATGTCTGTTTCTTCTGTGGCAAGTGTGAACAACCTCTCACCTTCACAAGGCGAGAATGCGTACCATTCTAACATAGGGGAAAGTTGGACCATACTGAGACCATCCAGTGGTACTTGGGATGAGATAAGTGGCAGCCCGCAGAAGGAGTTTTCTCAGCTGGTCAGTCAAGCAATGATATCATGAAATATGCCTGCTGAGTTTGTGGTAGGATGCAAACTCTGCGCTTTCTTTACATCACACACGACAGAGGCAAGCGACAGTAGTTCAGACGATGGCACTATCAGGATCTGGAATTGTACGTTTTCTTTTTCTTTTTCCTGTCAATATCAATGATCCTTTGATGCTGACGTTCAAGCTTATAAGGATGATCGTTCTTCAGGGAAGCACACGGGCAATTCTCCTTGCAGAGGTTCGATAATGGGCTTGGGGAGGACACACTTGGATCCAGTAGGTATCCTTCGCTGTCTAATCCTACTTACGGATCCTTTTCATTCTCCGGGAAAAACAGAATCTTCGATGTCATGTCTATTGTCAAGAACAAACTGTCACTGGGGCTTAGAGGAATGGCTGTTGAGGACGACCGCATCAACAACCAATTAAATACCGTCAACCACCTATCCCATTGCAACCGAACAATGTTTCTCATCATTCCATTTCTCTTCAGGTGCGACCATCCCCCCATGGTTCAGGGTCGAGCACCGTATGGTGGTTACCCTCAAGCAGATTATTCTTCCTACTATACCAACAGCGCGCTACGCGACCCTTATATGGAATATGGATACAGATACAGTACACCCGCCGACCCCCTGCTATATCCTGCTGCTGGTGGCATGAACAGTAACTCCCCCGCAAATGTATACCCAGGTGTATCTTCACAGACACTACACCCTAATGCTTCTGCTGGCCAGCAGTCTGGCATATATTACGACTACTCTGCCTCTGCTCAGTCACCTTCACAATATTACTACCCTACTCATCAACTGATGATATATCCTACTATCCCTTCGATCTCTCCAATGCCGACACCGCAACTAAGTGCTGTGGTACCAACTGGCATACAGGACAAAAAGCAGGTATGTATCTGCTTTGATCTTGATGAGTACCCTCTTTTATGTGCGCGGTCAGTATGGTCTACAGCAGCAGGTAAGGCTGGCAGCCACAGTGGAAGGATGGCTTAGAACTCACTTTTTTTCGATTTGCCAGGCTTATGCAGCAGCCATGGAATATGGGACACAGCTACCTTTCATGCTCCATGGCAGCACGATTTATGGGTATGCTGGTCTAAATGCCCACGGAATGCTGTTTTACCACCAAAACATGCGCCCCGGACATCGTCAGGACAGGGATGCCACATTGGCTTTACATAGTCCTCTGTTGAATGAATTCAGGGCTAACAAGTCATGGAAGTGGGAACTGAGGGTAAGTTGCCAATGTGTTACGGATTGCAAGTATAATCTAAACTATTGATGTTGTGGTACAGGATATTTGGGCTACATTGTCAAGTCTGGCGGTGATCAACACGGCTCCCGATTCATCCAGCAGAAGCTTGAAACAGCAACAGCAGAGGAAAATTAGGTCGTTTTCGATGAAATTGTACCCAATAACGCACTGTAGTTGATCCAGGATGTCTTTGGCAATTACGTGAGTTATAGCATGTCTTTCTCTGGCAATTGTCTCATCCTGAACAGGTCATTAAAACTATTCGACAAACAGGTGCAGAAAACCATACTAGCCAACACCTCAGAAGGCCATACTTTCAAGGACGATTGTTCTTCGGCAAAACCCAGGCAATTCTCTCCAGAGGTTCGATAAAGGATTCAGACCAATCTGTGTCCAGCAGGTATCTGAATCCTTCGCCGTCTCATCCTACTTACAGATCCTCTTCATTCTCCAGGTAAAATAGGACATTCATCAACAATGTTCTATCACTATGCCTCAGGAAGAAATTTTTCAAAGGGATATTGATTACATTTGTGCGCCTGGACTACAAGGGCAAGATAAAGATGAAGATTGAGCTGATTGTCGCACCATGGTGAATCCAAGTTTATAGACCTCATTTACTAAGTTGATGGCATGATGTGAAACAGTCAAGAAGTTTGTGCCCACGTCAACGCGTCAATACATTCTCAGCCACCTGGCCTCAGGTTCCCATCCTTCCCAGCTTCCCTCGTTGCATTTACTTTCTGGATCTTGTGCTTTGCTTACGTTTAACTTGTGTGCCACGCCCTGACATGAATCATTTGCAGAGCCTCATTGAGACTATAAGCGCATGTTCTATAACCATTCTGGACCACAAGGTGCGCCATTACATCCGAACCGACGTCATTTGATTGCTGTTTTCCCCTCTCAGCCCAGATTCAGGTACATTGTAAATGTGGCCGTCGCCATTACTAATATGGATTCATCACTACACTTATCCTGGACTGGTTTTGTAGTCAACCCAGAAACACGAAACATAAGGCTTGCTTCCTACTCGTCTATAAAAACTCAGTGTTGGCACACCCTGATGGCTGAATCACTTCCCTCCATAGACTTGGGCTCAGAACTCGTCAGCTGGCTTATTAATATTACTATGCCTGAAGACTTCACAAGTGCGCTACTCATCGTTTCGGGGTTGGATTCCAATGACGAGGAGCCCTATGAAAATGGTGGCAAGGATGTCCAGATAGCCAGGCAAGCTTCCAACGATGCCAGAGATCCTGGTGATGAGCGGCAAGCCCGACGCGTAATGCTCAACCCCGCCCCAGATGCTAACGCTCAAGAGCTCAGGAAGGTACTGTGATATCTCAACTATGCATTGATTCAAGTCTGACATACTACTTTCTTACAGGCACTTGGAATGGCTCAACTCACATTCGGCGATACTCGTGCCAAACTCCTTGATTTGACAAAGTGCTACAATGCGTTGGTCAGCGAGATGAAGGTGCAGTCTTGTAAGAAAGGTGGCCGCAAGTCAAATGGGCCAACTTCACTGGAGCAAAGCATCGTCGACGCGGCAAAGAAGTACTGTTTACTTTATCATCTCTGGATTCCGGTTCTACTCTTCCCTGTCAAATCGCAGCCTGGACCAGACGTTGACCCACGAGGGCCTTCTCGTTGGCAGATGCCGGACAGTTGGACTATTGCTGAGCAGGCTGAACTCTACCAGATGCTACCTTCCAAGCTCCATAAGTCGCTGAGAACATTTCCTGAGTTTTCCCGAATCGTAAGTATTCATTGTCTCATTACATTCAACCATGGCTAAGTGTTGTGAATCCACCAAGTTCTCAAAGGCTATGACCAAGGAGCGCGCAAACATTGTCAAGAATGTCAAGGATATTTCGGCCGATCTCTTCTCTTCTCTGGACATCAAGTCAACGCTATTCTCAGGTGACAAATCTCTCAAAGCGCTTGATCCAACATTATTAGCGCTGCTCAAGAAGCCCGGGGATTCCCAATACACACAATTTTCTCCCGTTCTATTCACAAATCCAAGTCAAATCCGTGGAAATGACTTGTTCAAAAGCACTATTCTTGTGAAGGTATGTTCATCAATTCATCATATCTATTATGACTCTCTGAATTAACACTCTTGCAGATTGCTCGTGTCTTAATGTACAGAAAGGCAGCCATCTTCTTGAATAAGAAACGTGGTGGTCCGAAGGGGCAGGGGGAACGTATGGGAGTACAGACTGTCACTGAAGGTTTGATTTCTTGTACAGCTACGATTGTAAGTCTCGCTCTCAACAGCTTATGTTGTTTGAAATTTTTGTATTCTAATCATTCTAATTTGTTAACAGGCTAGGTATTTGTTATCACATGACCCCGAATTCACGACGAAGGGGGAAGCGACCGGTATCCAGTATCAGAACAACTTCGAACTCTACTTGAAACTCCTCCTACAACCCAAAAAACAGAGATGGGCTCTTGAAGTCATTGACTTCTTTAACACTGGTGTGTTTGGCTCGAAGTCGCAACCTGCTTCACAGTCGGCAAATGACTCCACTGGCACCTCTCACATCCGTTCATGGGAAGACGAGCTGCTCTCAAAGATTGGAAATGACGTTGAGCCACCTACTTTCCCATCGCACCTGTCCTCAGATTCCGTCGCTGCTCCCAACTCAGGACTTCCCTCAGCACCGTCGGCAGCAAGCAATGCCACAGCAGAACTAGCTGCATTCCGATTTCAATCACTGGAACCCGCCTCCTCACATCCTTCTGAATCACCAGTTGCGTCAGTTACTATCGCAAGAAGGCCCATGCCCACCCTTCATCATGCACCATCTGAATCTGTTCCCCCGTCTATTTCTCACCCTAGCATCGTGCCTCAGGTAGTCCCTATCAGCATTCATGCCACATTTGAGGCTTCTTTCAACGGCTCAGTATCAAACAGCTCTGTAGTTATGGCAAACACCATCAATGCCAATCTACAAGTCGAGGTTGCCCAGCTCTCCATCAATCCAGGCCCACCTACCTCAAAGTCAGGTCATCAAGCATTGAAGAACACTTCTGCAAGTGGAAGCAGGTCGAAAGCTAAAGCTCTCGCAGCGTACCCGGCAGACGGAGATGATTTGGGCAGGATTCGGTCCATGGCTATTCTAAATTCTGGTATACCTGTGGTTCAGACTGTAATACCGAGACAGGTCCAGCCACCTGTAGTTGGACACACTACATGCAGCTGGAAGAAGGTGAATTAGGATTCACATCCGAATCTTTTACTTTCCTGTCCGTAGTCTACCTGTCTTCGTTACAATCCTATTGCAATGCCATTGACAATGTTACCACCATATTTGGAAGTTATGATTATATAATTGTCACTGCATTAATAACCCATGGCTGAGCGGAGTCAAAAAATTTCTCTGCCTCCTCTTCCTTGTCATTCATTGCTCTTTGTCCTTGACGACCATCACTCGGCGCTCAGCATCCTCTGGGTTGTCTGAGTCGGTGGTCACCCCACACTATTAGGCTATGAATTCCCGCTCTTACTGACAATGCTGTCATCTCATCTTGGACCCAATGTCAACGGTCATTCAGATGGTCATCGATGCAGCCTGACCTCTTAGATTCAGACTTGAAAGGTAAGTTTCAAGTTGGATGTTATTCCGATTCAGATCCAGTGACAGCATCTGCTCAGCACCCACCCCAGTTCTCCACCTCCGCTGGATCCCTCACCGCTGCACTCATCACAGTCACTTCCACTCTACATCCACTCTGCGTCTGAAAACCACCACCTCTGCTACGACATCAACATCCGCTTCGTTTCCGTTACAGTCTCTGTGGTTGAATTGTCCTCTTTTTCCTACCCATCCTGGTAAGTCCTTTAAGCTACCTTGTCTCTGATGTACAGCTAACATGTATTGCTATTATTTTATCAGATAGAATGGTTGTTACGGTTGTAGTGCGGCATATGAGGCAATTAGTAGTACAGCAGATAGAATGGTATTTTGTGAATTGAAATATGATTTCTATGGAAACACACAGATGTGAATTAGCAATGGATGATTGAAATGTTGATTGCCCATGAAAATGCTTGTTGTGTTGACCTCCTCATGCAAATTCTTGTCTGGACCACTCACATCTCTTATAATGACATTTCAATCGGGTGAACCCATGCTTTTGCCATGTCACATTATTAGTCATCATAATGTCACCCCCCATATGGTAATGACCATTATAATGCCACAACACAACATTCACATCTTTTCTTTGTCATTAACTACCTATTTAAATTTGCCATAATTATAATGGCCATTGTAAGTACTTATCATGTCATCCAATGACCCAGGGAATTTTCCGACAGGAAATAGAAGGTCAAAGAACAGGGAGGAATAAGCAGCAAGAGATGGAAGGCCAATGATGAAATATGACAAAAAATAACGGAAGTGAGGAAGGAAGAATAAGCAGCAAGTGGTGGAGGGCCAGCAAGAGACAGAAGGCTGGTGATGAAGTATGATGGAAGGTAAGGGGAAGGGATAACCTGGTAGAGATAGTGTTTGAACAGGGTATTGGAAAGAAAAAAAACAGTAGGCATATGAATTCTAGTCCAGAACCAGTTCCAGTCAGGACAGCAGGAAGTGCGGGATGAGATATGAAAAGAGGAGCAAAGTAAGGTGAACAAGAGGAAATGGGAATAACATGGAATGAAGTGGAAAAAGAGTAGTCTCCCCTGGCATAGGGATGAATTGTAACATTACCCCTGAAGTAGATTTCAAGTCACTGATGCAGAACTTTAGGGTCTCTGGTGTCATTTCCAAGGGGAAGTAGGCCAGGGAGAAGAGTCTGGCCAATGTTTCAGGATAACATAGGGTGTGTAGAGGGATGTCTGTGGTGAGGGGTTCCTTGGTTTAAAGGGTGACAACATGGAATCTGGGGTAGTGGGTTGTCTTGTGAGATGCAGTAGGAGTGTTTATGCCTTTTGGGGCAACAACAACTGGTGGTGTGCCCAGGCTTTTACAATGGTGTAATGGAGATGTTTGACAGTTGATAGAGTGAGAGGGTCATTGGGGTCTATGGGTAGGGAAATGGTGGGTGGTGTTTGGTGATAAGTCCCTAATGATGAGAGAGGCATGTGGATCAAGAATGAGTGACTGGGGTCATGGGATAGTATGGTTTGACTTGTGGGGGTTCATGACCAGGGTAGCATGGTTAGAGGGGAAACACCTTTGTCAGAATGGTGCACAGGTGGGAATATGTAAGTGGGCAGGAAATGTCCATGGTGAGATGGGTGGATGGGTATCAGAAGTAGTCAGCATCAGAGCAGGGTGGGGGTAAGTCAGGGAAAAGCCAGGGGTTGGACCAGGAGTTATCTAGGTGGAAACAAGTAATAGGAAAAGGTACAGAGGTGAAGGGGGCAGGGATGAGGCACTGGAATTTGCAAAGGAGTCGGTGAGATTGCAATAATGGTGGGGTGAGAAAACAAGGAGGTGGTGGGGTGTCACTTCTTATAGTGGAGAGGGATGGGCTCAATATGTCTCAAATTTCTTTTCCAGGATTTAGAAGCTTGCTCCAATGGGGTATTCCTTTCATAGGATCAGGAAGGTGTGGAGTGATGGAGTTCTTCAACGACATGGGGCAGAGTGAGAGGAACAAGGGTAAGGAATTCAAGATTGGTGGGTGAAGAGTCATAGGACAAGGTGGAAGGGTGACAAATATATGCCATCTAAGGGTGTCAAAGTGCCATCTAAGGGTGTCAAAGAGGACCTGGGGAAAATGAGATATAAGGGATCTCAAAGATATGGCCAGTGGGAGGATTCAGAAGAGAGGAGATCCCAGATAGAGGGGATTTGGGTCTGTGGCAGTTTGGTGACAAAGCACAAGGACCATGGGCATGGGGGAGTATGTGGTGTGGTGTCAGGGGGACAAGGTGGAGCTGTGGCAAGGTCCTGGGGTGAAGAGGTGAAGAGATAATGAGGTGAACATAGGGCGATTAGGATGAGTGTCAAGTAGTCCAGGTACTCAGCAATGGGAGTTTGAGGGATCACAGGCATACATGGGGTTTTAGCAAGGGACAGATGAGGGTGGCCTAGGGGTTGGTAGGTTTGGATCTAAGGGGGTATACAGTGGGGTGTACGTAGGTTAAACGAGAGATTTCAAGGGTTTGTGGGTGTATGTGGGTCAGGGTTCGGAGGGTGTGCATGGGTTAGGGGTAGAGATATGGGTCAAGGTGCAGATTTCAAGGGAAAAAGATAGGGAAGCGGCATGGATTGGCACAGATCATAGTATTACCCCCAAAGTAAGGGTCAAAGTTCCTACAAGATCATAATCTTGTGGGTTCCAGGTGGGGTGTGTGTGGGGTCCACAGAAATGAGAGATTGACCTTTTCTACCATCAGGTCAAAGGTTGGGGTTGAAAGTGATAGTTTCTAAAGGTTGAGATGATAGTCTCTAGGGTTTCATATTCAAGGTTGGTTGGTCCAAGAGTGATAAGGGTTGAGGTGGTGGCCTCCAAGGTGAAGCGATAGCTTCAAAGGGTTGAGACAATGGTCTTCAAGGGTTGAGGCAATGGCCTCCAAAGAGGGGGGTCCAAGGGAAGACAAAGATCATGAAGTGCACAGCTACTTAGGACAAGGTCCACATGCAGCATCAAGGTCTGGGGTTCTGAGGTTTGGATAGTTTAGCCACCTGTCTGGATGGGTTCCAAGGATAAACCAAGGATGAGATGAGTAGTTTGGTCACGATACCCAGGTGGGGGTTTGCAAGATCAGGGGGTTAAAGGAGAGTAGTTTCACCACTCGCTGAGGTGATACAAGGGAGTAGTTTTACCATTTGCTGAGGTGGTAAAATCAAGGTGTCTGATCAGACTGGGGTTGACAATGGTCACAGCAGGAGATATCCAATCAGGATCAGGGGGAGCAACAACAGTTGCAATGGGGGGTGTCTCAGTGGGACCAGGGAAGGGGGAAGAGTAACAACAGTCATGACAAGGAGTGCCCAAAGGAAGAAGAGAAGGGAAACTGGATGTGCAGTCTGCTCACCTTCAAGGGCCGAGGCAAAGAGCTGGATGACAAAGCCATCTAACCAGGGAAACGACCTGTGGTGGGGTTATTGGTAAGGAGGTTGTCCAGTGGGACAGTCAGTGTGACAATGGTTGTCAATGGTTGTGATGAAGAAGAGGGCAAAGAGGAGTAGCAACAGTTACAATAAGGGGGAGCAACAATAGTTGCAATGAAGAGGAGTAGCAACAATGGTTGCAACAAAGAGAGGGGTCAAGGGTGGCAATAGCCATGGTGGAGGGAGAACAATCTGGGTGAGGGATGACTTCAAGGGGAGAGAAAGGTGAAAGACTAGATATGTAGCCTACTCGCTCAGAGACTGAAGTAGGGAACTAGATGGTGGATTCCATCTAACCAGGGGAATGACCTACAATAGGGCCATTGATAGGGGAGTTTCATAGGATCAGGGGGTTGTATCATTGGCTACCAGTGATGTCAAAGAATGCCTGCCAATGGGGTTGGGGAATGTCCACCAGGGTTGAAGATTGTAGCAACAGCTACCAAGAATGCCTGGTGAGGGCCAAAGGTGTCCTGTGAAAGACCAAGGAAAGTGATGACAGTCACAATAGGGATGTCCAACAGGACCAAGGGGGTGTGATGATCAGCTGTAAAGGGGTGGTCAAGGGGGGGTGTCTTGCAGTGGAATCAAGAGATGTGGCAATAGTCATAGTGAGGAATGTCCAACAAGACCAAGGGTATAACAGTGGTTATCAAGGGAGGCCTGACAGAACCAATGGGATAGCAGTGGTTGTGGTGAGGGGGGTGTAGAAAACCAGATATGAAGTTTGCTTGCTCAGAGACCAAGGTAAAGAACTGGATGACAAGATTCATCCAACTGGAGAAATGACCTATGGGAGGGCCAATAACAAGGATAGTGGTGTTGGTGAAGGGTGGTGATGGGAGTGTCCAACAAGGGACCAGGGAATTGGTTTCAGCAGGAAAATGTCCAACAGGGGAGGTTCAAGGAATGCAACAGTGGTTGCCAACAGATGTCCAGCAGGACCAGGGGGAATGTAGCAATAGCTACCTAAGGGTGTCCTATGGGACTAACAGGATGCAATGGTAGTTGCCAAGAGGTGTCCAGCAGGATCAGAGGGGTGCAATGGTGGTTGCCCAAGGATGTTCAATAGGATCAAAGGAAATGCAGCAATGGCTACTAAGGGTGTCTGATGGGACCAAGGGTTTGCAATGGTAATTGCCAAGGGTTGTCCCATGGGACCAAGGGGGGTTGCAACTGTAGTTGCTAAGGGGCATTCAACAGAACTAAGAGGTGTAGCAACAGCTACCAGGGGGTGTCCAATGGAACCAAAGGGATGCAACTGTAGTTACCAAGGGTGTCCAGCAGGACCAAGAGGTATAGTGACAGCTACCAAGGGTGTCCAACAGGACCAAAGGTTGTGACAAGGGTTACTTCCTAGTGAGACTTCCGACTAGGTGAAACAGTTGGGGGACTTCTGCCAATGAGACTAGGGTTGTTTGATAAGAGGACTGAGGGGTGTGGCATCAGCTGCCAAAGGGATACTCAATAGAGAGCCAAGGGAACAATGGTGGTCATAATAAGGGTGAAGCTTCAGCTTCCAAGGTGAGACAGCAGTCTCACAAAGGTACTTCCTGTTAAGGTGGTTCTTCCGTGGAGTTTCCAATGGTGGGTCAAAGGATGTAGCAACAGCTACCAAGAGTTGTCCAATGAGGACCAAGGGGTGCAGTGTCAGCTGCCAAAGGGTGTTCAACAAGGGACAAAGGAGAAAGGGGGCATTGGTTGTGACAAGGATGTCTGATAGGGTCAAAGAAGGTGATGATGGTCATAACAAGGGAAGTTTCCACTTCTAAGGGGGGGTGGTTGAGGTTTATCCAATGAGGACCAAAGGGAGTGTGTCTGATAGAACTGAGGAAAGTAGTGATGGCTACCAAGGAGTGTTCAATTAAGAACCAAGGGTTATCTGACTAAGGAATCATAGGATATGGCAGCAGTCACCAAGGATGTCAATTGAGGGTTAGTGGTCAAGATGAGGAGAGGGAGCTGTGAGGGATAGTTTTAGGAGGAGAGGCATGGAGACTGGATATGAAGTCTGCTTGCTCAAAGATCAAGGTGGAGAACTAGATGATGGGATTCATCTAACTGGGGAAATAACCTATGGGAGAGTTATTGGCTTAGGATTCCTCATGGTGATGGTAGGTTTGGATACTAGGAGGGGGGGTTGCAATGTGGGTCATGGATTTGTCCAACAGGACCAGAGAGAGGGGTATCCAATAGGGTCCAAGTGGTAACAGGAGTGTGTAGCAGCAACTACTGAGGGTATCCAATAAAGAATCACAGGGGTGTCCTTGTAGGACAGTCAGAGGTCTGGGGTGGTAGTGGTGGTTATGGCAGGGAATGTTCATTATGGACCAGGGGTGTGGTGATAGTCACAACAGAGGACATTCAACAAGAGGGGTAATGGCGAGGAGAGAGATCCAATGGGGTTCTATGGGAAATTGCTGTTGGTTGGCCAGCGGAGTGTTTACCAGCATTCAGCTAGGATCTTCAGCTGGGGCAAGGGAGGGTGATGATAGTACAAAGAGTGGGTGGTCATGGAGGGGGTCATGGTTAGACAGAGTTGCCATTTGGTAAAGATAAGCGCTAGAATGTGCTTTGGGTGAGGGATGTCTGAACAGCAGTGGATGGGACAGCAGGATGAACTCAATGATAGGAGTGACAGTGTGGGGTTGGAGAAGAGAAGAGATCTCTTTGGATTCAGGGCAGTAAATCAGATTGGTGGAAGAGAAGTGTGGAGTCAAGGGGTTTTAGTCACAGGGGAGGGTTTAGGGTAATATTCAACTGTTCAGGGACACAGGAGGTAGAGATCCAGATTGGGATCTAACAGGGTTTTCCCTGGATAGAGAGCAAGGGTTCAAGGGTTCAGATCTTTCATTTGCAATTGGAAGGATCATTGCTAGTGAGCAGATGGAGGTGGTGGTTGGGAGGGATGGTGGAAGACTACAACAATGGTAGCTTCTAAAGATAAACCTAGATCTTTTGTTATGGTTGACCTGGGTAAGATCAAATGTAGACTCGGTCAACAAAAGAAAAGCTACAGCTTTCAGAAGGGTTGAGACAGCCAGTCTCTAGAAAAATGAGGTGACAGCCTCCATGGGTTCCAAGGTGACAGACAACCTCATCAAGAGGTCTGATTAGGAGGACGAGGAGGAATGGTGGGCTTTCAGAGGAGTCAAGATAATCGGTCTTGAGATGTCAGACGAGAAGGGATGGGACTGCCATCACAATGAGGGTTAGACAACAAGTGTAGGCATCAACTCAGAAGTTCAGAGGTCAAAGACAGAACAAGGGGGTTATACACCGAGTAGATCTAGGTTAGAGATACAAAGTAGAGATATGAGGGGTTTATATACTACTTGGAAATGAAAAGGTAAACAGAGGGAAATAGAAGGTCAAAGAACAGGGAGGAATAAGTGGCAAGAGATGGAAGGCCAATGATGAAATATGACAGAAGATAATGGAAATGAGGAAGGAAGAATAAGCAGCAAGTGGTGGAGAGCCAGCAAGAGACAGAAGGCTGGCGATGAAGTATGATGGAAGATAAGGGGAAGGGATAACCTGGTAGAGATAGTGTTTGAACAGGGTATTGGAAAGAGAAAGAACAGTAGGCATATGAATTCTAGTCCAGAACTGGTTCTGGTCAGGACAGCGGAAAGCATGGGATGAGATATGGAAAGAGGAACAAAGTAAGGTGAACAAGAGGAAACAGGAATAACATGGAATGAAGTGGAAAAGGGTAGTCTCCCCTGGCATAGGGATGAATTGTAACATATTCTATATAAAGAAGCTCCAAGTGCCATGAAAACATTGTCACTTACCACAAGCTTGTTTTATTGGTTAACATGTCAAGGTGCCAAGCTTGTTGTCACTTGCTTTCATCACTGGATTGAATCCTGGCCTGATTGCAGAGTTGTATGTAGTCAAATCTCCTGTCATCCACCTTGGATGGTTAGGATCACATTTACCACTGCAGGTGACATCATGGTATTTTTGTGATTTGGGTATGGTGGGTATGAATATGGTGTGAACCTGCACCAACACCAAAACCATAAACATGGTGCATAGGTTTCTGTGGATAACACCATAGGTCATCATTGGACCCAGGTGTCCCTTTCACTGCTGGTTTCCATTTCATGTTGATCGGCATTTAGTAGAACTAGGATCATGATGGGATCATAGGCTTCACAGCACAGGTGTTCTTCATAATGCCCTTCATAGAAACAATCCTTACCAAGCAGTGGGATAGGATACCAAGATGTGTCATTGGGTCATACAGACATGGTGGAAGGCCACTGCAAGGCAGAAACACTTTGGAACAGAACATGATGAATGTATGTATTCAGGAAAATGGGGGGAAAGGCATGATGCATTACAGGGTGTCAACAGCCACTACAGTGACTCCAAAAACCCTTTCCATGTTTGCTCTGATTGGAGTGTGTGAGGTGTACTGCCAGACAGTGTGGGAATTATGCTTAGCTTTGGTGGAGTTATAAATAGTACATACTCCCAGCTACAATACCGCCCCCTAGGTCATGTGATTTGGTCCACATGCCAGAGAGATATGATCAATTCAAAACAGCAATACCATGGAAAGGGTTTTTTCACTTTTGAAATAACAAGGGTATTTGGATATTATCAGTACTTGGTATAGCCTCCTTTTGCTCTAAGCACTGCCTGAACCCTTCTAGGCATTCTTTCAATCAATTTCTGACACTCCTCAACTGGTATCCTATCCCACTCCACTTGAACCCTTTCCCACAATTCATGAAGTTCATTGGGGGGGTTTTCATGCTCTGCAAGCCTCCTTTTAAGACAACCCCAGAGGTGTTCAATATGGTTTAGGTCAGGAGACTATGCAGGCCAAACCATAGTGCTGAATTTTTGCTCCTCTAGCTAGTTCTTGACCTTCCTGCAGGTATGCTTGAAGTCATTGTTCTGCTGAAAGATGGTGTTAGGAGGATTGAGACCATAATACTCCAGGGTTTGCTAGAGCTCATCCTTCAAAATCTGAAGATAGATGTCCCCATCCATCCTACCATCAATCTTGGTCACAAATCCAATGCCCTCCCAAGTCATACAGCTCCACATCATTAGAGAACCTCCTCCAAACTTGAGGGTTCCGTCCACTGACCTATCACTAAGCCCCTCACCTGCCCTTTTCCATGCCCATTTGCACCCATCTGATCCTAGGCAATTGATTTTAGTCTCATCAGACCATATTACCCTCTTCCAGTCCTCTAGAGTCCAATCCTTGTGGATATAGGCAAAGTCCAAATAAGCTTTGTAATGTCTAGGAGAGAGAAGGAGGTATCTGGACTTCACCACAGCCTTCATACCAGCTTTCTTCAAGTGAAGGTGAATGGTATTGGCAGAGAGGAGTTGGTTGGTGATGGTGGTAAGGGCTTTGGTCACTTGGACGGCATTTTCAGCTTTGCCAGAGATAATAAGATGTTGGGCATGTTGAATGTTGGTAGGGGAAAGCTTGGAAGAATGACCTCCAACAGCTTTGGGAAGGGCAGAATGCTCTTTGGAGTGAAGTTTGGATATAGTGGAAGGGCTAACACCAGTTTGCTTGGCAATAGCTTCACCAGAGCAGCCAGCATCAAGCAATAAAAGGATAGAGCTTTGTTGAGCAAGAGAGAGGGATCTAACCATGATGGTGATTGAGAATCAAGAAGTGTGTGAACTTTTTTAAACTCAGACATACTATTTACATGTATATCTTTGTTTGTACTAACAAACAATGGCAAATATTCAATAATTTGACTAAGATCCTAGTCATCAATTTAAAAGTGAAAAAACCCTTTCCATGGTATTGCTCTTTTGAATTGATCATATCTCTCTGGCATGTGGGCCAAATCACATGACCTAGGGGGTGATATTGTAGCCGAGAGTATGTACTATTTATAACTCCACCAAAGCTAAGCATAATTCCCACGCTGTCTGGCAGTACACCTCACACACTCCAATCAGAGCAAACATGGAAAGGGTTTTTGAAGTCACTGTAGTGGCCATTGATACCCTGTAATGCATCATGCCTTTCCCCCCATTTTCCTGAATACATACATTCATCATGTTCTGTTCCAAAGTGTTTCCACCTTGCAGTGGCCTTCCACCATGTCTGTATGACCCAACGACACATCTTGGTATCCTATCCCACTGCTTGGTAAGGATTGTTTCTATGAAGGGCATTATGAAGAACATCAGTGCTGTGAAGCCTATGATCCCATCATGATCCTAGTTCTACTAAATGCTGATCAACATGAAATGGAAACCAGCAGTGAAGGGGACACCTGGGTCCAATGATGATCTATGGTGTTATCCACAGAAACCTATGCACCATGTTTACGGTTTTGGTGTTGGTGCAGGTTCACACCATATTCATACCTGCCATACCCAAATCACAAAAATACCATGGTATCACCTGCAGTGGTAAATGCAATCCTAATCATCTGAGGTGGATGACAGGAGATTTGACTATACACAACTCTGCAATCAGGCCAGGACTCAATCCAGTGATGAAAGCAAGTGACAACAAGCTTGGCACCTTGACATGTTAACCAATGAAACAAGCTTGTGGTAAGTGACAATGTTTTCACGGAACTTGGAGCTTCTTTATATAGAATATGTTACAATTCATCCCTATACCAGGGGAGACTACCCTTTTTCCACTTCATTCCATGTTATTCCTGTTTCCTCTTGTTTGCCTTACTTTGTTCCTCTTTCCATATCTTGTCCCGCACTTCCCGCTGTCCCAACCAGAACTGGTTCTGGACTAGAACCCATATGCCTACTGTTCTTTCTCTTTCCAATACCCTGTTCAAACCCTATCTCTACCAGATTATCCCTTCTCCTTACCTTCCATCATACTTCATCACTGGCCTTCTGTCTCTTGCAGGCCTTCCGCCACTTGCTGCTTATTCTTCCTTCCTCACTTCCATTATCTTTTGTCATATTTCATCATCAGCCTTCCATCTCTTGCCACTTATTCCTCCCTGTTCTTTGACCTTCTATTTCCCTCTGTTTATCTTTTCATTTCCAAGTAGTATATAAACCCCTCGTATCTCTACTTTGTATCTCTAACCTAGATCTACTTGGTGTATAACCCCCTTGTTCTGTCTTTGACCTCTGAACTTCTGAGTCAATGCCTACACTCATTGTCTAACCCTCGTCATGATGGTAGTCCCATCCCTCCTCATCCAACGTCTCAACACCGATCATCTTGACTCCTCTGAAAGCCCACCATTCCTCCTCATCCTCCCAATCAGACCTCTTAATGAGGTTGTCTGTCACCTTGGAACCCATGGAGGCTGTCGCCTCATCCTTCTAGAGACCAGCTGTCTCAACCCTTCTGAAAGCCGTAGCTTTTCTTTCATTGACCGAGTCTATATTTGATCTTACCCAGGTCAACTGTAAAAGAATAAACTGGCAGCTCAGTGTTATGATGCTTCTTATAGCTGTGGGGAAAAGAAGACCTTCAGCAGGGAAGAGCTTCTCTAGCTGATGAGTCTGTAGTGTTCACTCAAAGTAGAATGAAGACTTATAGATTGAAACACTAGGAGATACACAAGATTGTATAGAACTAGCTTGAGCTACTTCTATGACAAGTCAGGCATTTTATAGGGAATCAGTGGAAACTCCGGAATGGCTAAATAGAACAAGATGGAAGGTAATGGAACTACAATCTGATTGGCGGGAGAATTCCCAATCAGAGAGGAGGATGGAAATATAGTCTGTATCCATAGTGGTCAGAACAATCAGCAACTAAGCTTTCTATGGGAATATATCTGATGAAACAGATTCCAATCTGGAATCAGTTCTGTTTGGAATGGATGAAAAAGAAGGAATGGCTAAAGAAATGTTAATGCTGTGACATTACCCCTCTCCTAGCATGGGTGGACCTCTGTACACCTACCCTCAGTTGGGCCCAGATTGGTTCCCTTCATTCACCTCATAGTCCCAGGGGTCAGTGCTAAAGAAAGAAAGGGGAGAGCTTCTGTTGGGAGTGTGGTGGGGGCAGTCTCAGTGTACATGGTCAGGGCTTCCACAAATGAAGCAAACTCAGGTGGGTTGCCATCCCCTTCTCCCTCATGCAATGTTGACAGTGGCAGAAATTTGTCAAGAGGAAGAGGAAAGGGGGTTGGCAACAGAAGCAAATTGAACAGGAGGAGGGGAAGGGCCTCAAATGTGCATTCTAGTGACAGAATTGACAATGTCTTGTAGGATTTGTTAACCATCTGCAGAAGTTGGAAAGTGGTCTGCTTGGGGGTCTTCATCTTCCATATCCATTGGTACAGGGGCTGGATATGGGGTACAGGGGTGAGGCTCAGCAGGGGAAGGAATTCAAAGTGGAGAAGAAAAGTGGGATTCTCCAATATGAACAGGGGATGGATCTGGATGGGTTCCATCAAAGAGGTCATTGGGTTGGATAAGTGGGTTGAGAAGGATGACTATGTCAGAGAGATAGATTCTTTGCTTTTCAGGGGTATTGGTGGCAAGAATGGGTCTGATGACATAGGCAAAGTCATGGGGAGGAATATCATTGACCACTCGGCAGAATCCAGTGCAAAACAAGAGCTCCAGTATATCACTTCATATTGTGAGCAGGGATTCGATGAGGGCAGGGTCGTAAGGTCCAGTTCCATATCTAGAGTCATTTTGTTGGAAGAATTGGTAATGGAGGAATATTCACCTATTCACTCTGACCAGACAGAAGATGAGCTGAGATTCATTTACAGCATAGTGAGTTTGCAAGAAGTCATTGAAGATGGTTGCTTGAAGGATGATTGCAAAGACAACTTTTTGCAAAAAGGGGAAGAGGTGGTGGACTCGGACTGGGGGAATTTCAGGGACAATGGGGCTTTCAGACATCTAGTAGGAGTGGTGGAACAGACAGTAGGGGAGTCTGCAGAAACAGGAGTGTTGGTAGCAATGATGGGTTGCTTCATCTAGTTGGTGAGCAGTGGATTGGTTGAAGGGAAGGAAGTTCCTCCTTAGGAAGTCTAGGTTGGCTTTGGAGAGGTGGAGGGCATTTGTGATTTCAATGATATAAAAGGGATTTGGAGACATGGGACGTCAAGAGAGTCCATGGGCTTCTTTATACATAGTCTTTGAGGATTTCCTATGCATGTCCAAAGTTGGATTCAGTCTCCTAGGTGGCTTTGGAGGGTGGATAGCCTTTCCAGGCTGTGAGATACTGTCTTGATTGGGTCATACCTTTATGTTGGACTATGTAGTCTATTTCATATTCCTCTTCCCCATTCACAAGGTCTGGAGGTGGGCAGGGGAAGTTAGGTCTATGCTTGTTGGTTTTGATGTAAGGGGTTAGAAGTGATGCATGGAAGACAGGGTGTATCCTCCATTGGGTAGGGAGGGCTAGTTCATAGGTGACGTTTGAAATAACCTGTTTGATTTCGAAGGGGCCATGTTGTTTAGGGGTGATTTTCTTGTTTAAGTATAGGGGGAGATTGGTGGCTTCTAGCCAGATGAGTTGTCTGAGGTGAAAGGGGGTGAATTTCCCCTTTGATCAGTTTGCCATGATGGTTCTAGCTTGCTTGAGGCATGCTTGAGCTTCATCTTGGAGGGAGGCAAGGTTCTTTAGGCAGTTTTGGACTGGTGGGATAAAAGTGGGGCTGATTTTGGGATAGAATCAGGGGTGGTATCCCATCATGAGGTGAACATTGGTGGCAGAGTAAGTCATGGAGTTATGGTGGAATTCAGCGAGGGGTAACGTGTTGACCTAGGTGGAGGGGGAGTTCTGGCAGAATAATCACAGATAGGTTTCCGATTCTTGGTTTACTCATTTGCACCCCCTTTATTAGCCCATGGTCAATCACTACCAGGATAGAGTCAAAAGAGCCAAAGGGAGGAGGTCTGGTGATGAGGTCCATGGAGATTTGTTGGAAGAGGTGATGTGTGGTGGAGGGAATTAGCTGAATGGGGGAGTGGGTCAGGTGGGTGTTGACTTTGTTTCATTGGCAAAGGGCACATCCAGCAATATAGCAATGGATGAAGGTGAACATGCCAGGCCACCAGTAATTGCAGGAGAGTAGGAAGAGGGTTCAAATGGTGCCAGCATGTCCCCTATTGGGGGTGTTATGGATGGAGGATATCAGGGGGGTATGGCAGTCCTCTGGGATGTAGGTTTGTTCTTGAAAGGTGAGGTAGTTTCCATTGAAAGCCCAGTTGGAGGGTTTGGCTTGAGGTAGCAGGGAGGATCTGGCATGTATGGTGTGGAGGGTGTGGACGACAAGGGGGTCCATAGGGGTGGAGTGAGTAATTTTGGAGGCAATGGCAGTATCAAGCAAGCAGGCAAAAAGGTCATCAGAAAGGAGTTGAAGGGAGAGGTTATCGGCAGAGGTATTCAGTTTGTCTTTCTGCAAGAGTGCCTCAGCAGGCATCATGCTGGTCCTGGGGACATGGGAAAAAGTGAGATTAAAGTCCTGGAGGAACATCTGCCAGCAGGCATGTCTGCAGGTAAGCTTTTGTGGTTCACAAAAGTAGGTAAGGTTCTTATGGTTGATTAGGATGTGAACCAGGTGGGCAATGCTGCATAGGTAGTGCCTCCATTCCTGGAGGGCTAGGATGACAGTGAGCAGTTCTCTGTCATAGATGTCATAGTTTCATTCTGGGGCTCCAAAGATCTTGGAGAAATAGATGCAAGGATGGAGGTTGCCATTTGAGTCCTTTTGCATCAGGACTCCTCCAGTGGTGGTGAGGGAGGTGTCTGTCATTACATTGAATGGTCAGTCTGTATTGGGAGTGTGGAGAATGGGTTGGCAGAGGAATGTGTTTTTTAGAGTGCAGAATGCTCATTGTTCCTCATCCCCCCATCGCCATGATGTCCCTTTCCAGGTAAGGAGTAGGAGGGGTTGGGCAATGTCAGAGAAGGCTGGTATGAATTTTTGGTAGAAATTGCAGAACCCAATGAAGGACCTTACTGCTTTGACGTCCTTTGGTGGTTCCCATTTTTCTATGGCTGAGAGTTTGGAGAAGTCCATGTGGACTCTGTCCTTTGAAATGAGGAGCCCCAGGTACTCTATTGCGGATTGATTGAAGGAGCATTTCTTGGGTCTAAGATAGAGGTGTTGTTCCCAGAATCACTGGAGCACCTTGTTGGTTCACTCCTCATGCAGAACAGGGTTGGCAGAGTGGATGAGGATATCATCCATGTATATGATGAGCCACCCTTTGGTGATAAAGTTGCTGAAGGTGCTGTCCATGTGTGCCTAAAAGGTGGCTGGAGAGTTGCTCATGCTGAAGAACATGACAGTTGGTTCAAACAATCTGAGCAGTGTGGTGAAGGCAGCCTTCCATCAAGCAGCAGGTTTGATTAGGATGTTGTTGTACCCCCAGCATACATCCAATTTAGTGAATAGGGATGACCCTTTTAATTTGTTGATGAGGTCAGGAATATGAGGTAGTGGGTATGCATTCTTTATGGTGTGCTGGTTCAAGTATTGGTAACCCTGGCAAGACTGCAGTTTCCCGTCCTTCTTTTGTACAAAGAAGAATGGGGCCACCTGGGGAGAGTTTGAGGGTTGTATTTTTCCAGCAGCTAGGTTTTCCTGAACAAACTGCCAGCACACTTCCATTTCTTCAGGGTTGAGGGAATAGTTTGGAGCTCTTTTGGATATGAAGCTGGGAAGGAGGTCGATCCTGTGGTCAAAAGAGTGGCTTGGAGGTAATTCAGTAGTGTCTTCGTTTATGAAGATACCTTTGCACTTCTGATACTGTGGGGGGATGGCTTCATTTCTTTTGGTTGATTCTTGGGCAATCATAGTGGATATTATTACTTTCCTAACTTGTTCAGGGAGGTTGTCAAACCTTTTCTGGAACACTTTGGCTAGTTTGGCTTCCTTGTTGTAGTTTAGGAATTGGAGAAGGTATCATTGTGTCAGTGCTTCCAATCCATTCCTCTTCCTTGGCCAGTTGTTCTGTGGGAGAGTGATTTCTTTAGTGGTCCAGTCAATAGTAGGGTTTTGTTCTGTCAGCCAGGTCATTCTGAGAATGTTTGTTTGTTGTTTCCTGCTGGCGAGGACCAGGAACTCTCACTCTTCAGTGTCTTGGTTGATCTGAATGGAGAGTTGTACTTTGAAATGGATCTATCCCATCCTGTTGGTGGTCCCATTGGCATTGTAGGTGTTTTACAGTTGGGAGAGTGGGATGGGGGGCATCTTGTGCTTTCTTGTGAAGGCATAGTTAATGAAGCAAGCCGTGGCCCCACAGTTGACTAGGGCGGTGGTAGTAGCAACTTTTGAGCTTCCAGGGGTCAAGAAGTTTAGTGGAATGAATAGTGATTTCTCGTGGTTGGTTACAGTTACATTTGGAAGCATAGGAGAACAGGTAGTTGCCCCAAGTCTCCTTTCTAAAAACCCTCCTCTCAGATTCAGTTTATTTGTTCAGTGGTTTCTTTTTCCTTGTCAATGCAACTCCTGAGGGTTTGGAGGACTTCCCCCCTGTCCACCTTTTGTTCATTTCACTTCTTCATATATCCATCCAGTTCATTTTCAGGGACATTGATTTCTCTGACCCTTTCGGGGTTACAAGGGGGTCTAGGAGGGGTTTTAGCAGTGGATCTAGATTTTCCATTTGGTTTGTATGTGGGATGGCCTTAATGGTTCCGGCTGTGACACCCAATTTTGTGGCAGATGTAGCAGCAGTGTTCTTGGTTGTGTCTGGACCTTTCCAGTCCAGGGAAAGTGATTACATCAGTGTCCATGACATTAGGATTGGTTTTCCTGGCTTGGAATTCTCCTCAGGAGGTTTGAAACCTTCCAAGTTGGAAGTCATTCAACTGCTCATATGCTTGGATATGGGTGCTAGCTGAGGCCATCCATCCCTTCAAGGTGGTTGGCTCCATTCCTCTGAGGATGTCACTGATTAGGTTGAAAGGTAGTCTGGTGCAGAAGAGGTTGCAGATCATTGGTTTGTCTGTTATTTTGGTAAGGGAGAGGAGGAGATTGAACTGGGTGGAGTAGTCCTTTAATGCTTCTGCAGTAATTCCCTTTGTCCACAGCATCTGAATCTTTCTTCATGCATCAGTAACTTCATCTTTTGAAGCAAAGGCATTTTTGAAATGTTCTTTGAATGTTTCCCACTTCTTGTACTCATTGTTGGTTTCAAGCTTGTCATAGTATCCTTTGGCAAAGGTCTTTCCTTGCCCTTCACTCATTTTGGCTAGGGCAGCTGTGACAATTTCTTTGTCAGTTGCTTTGGCCTTCTTGACATTTCTCCATGCCTTCATTGCTTTGAGCCATCAGTTGGCATCTTCTACTTTCCCAGTGAAGTTTTTGGGGAGGTTTTCTTTTCCCATTTCTTCATCAGAGTCAGACTTGTTGTCATCATCCCAGTCTTCTTTGTCAGGTCCCAGTAGATGGATGTATTGGTCAGGAGGAGGAAGATTGGTTTAAAGGAATCTAGTTGGGTTGAAGGTTTGAGGTGGTTGAGTGGGGGTGGTGCTTCGGGAAGGGGATTGGTTCCATGATTGTTGCCTTTTTGCTTGTTGTTGTCACCACCTGGTGACATTAGCTTCTTCTCTTGCCTGAGCATTGGTGAGGTTGACTTGGCTTGCCCATTGTTGGCCTAGATAGTAGGCCCTGTCCTTGCTAGAGAGGTTTGGGTCAGTGAGGGGGTTGTATTCAGATATGATGGGCAAGTGTTTGGTAACACTCTGCCCTTTAGTTTAAAAGCTAGTTCTTCTGTTACGACGCTTTTTATAGCTGTGGGGAAGAGAAGACCTTTAGCAGGAAAGAGCTTCTCTAGCTGATGAGCCTGTAGTGTTCACTCAAAGTAGAACAAAGACTTATAGATTGAAACACCAGGAGATACACAAGATTGCATAGAACTAGCTTGAGCTACTTCTATGACAAGTCAGGCATTTTATAGGGAATCAGTGGAAACTCCAGAATGGCTAAATAGAATAAGATGAAAGGTAATGGAACTACAATCTGATTGGCAGGAGAATTCCCAATCAGAAAGGAGGATGGAAATATAGTCTGTATCCATAGTGGTTGGAACAATCAGCAACTAAGCTTTCTATGGGAATATATCTGATGGAACTGGTTCCATTCAGAATGGATGAGAAAGAAGGAATGGCCAAAGAAATGTTAATGCTGTAACACTCAGCTGAACATGCTACAAAATCACTCCCGCCTTGCATTGATTACGAGTCAGTATTTTACTAATCTGCATTTTAGAACACTGTCTATAGGATGTTGGCTATTGCACCTGTGACTGAGCCAGAATGGGTGGTGATGATTCAGCAAAATTGGACCAACACCTATCTTTGCAGTAAGTGTGAATTTCCATCTATAGTATATGAATACTTTTCTGCAAATTGGTGCTTACTCTCACCTAGTATCTACAATCAGCTTTCTGTTTTACAATATCTTGATAAACTTGGACAGGGAGATGAGTTCAACTTGTTGCATATTCATCACAGGATGTTATTGACATGAGGACACTATACCAAAGATTGAGTATGTCTGGAGGTAGGTCTGTCCACATATTTGAATGCAAATTCCTTGATATTATCTTGTGGTTCTTGTGATGCTAGGGCAAAATGGTCCATCCCCAAGGCCCTGTTCATCTTTGTGAGGTATTACAGTTTGATTCTCATCATGTAAGCTAGTATAAACTCCTTTTGTAATGCCTACTGATCCTTTTGGCATGTTTCATAGTACTTTCTTTGCAAGTGGGTTTTTCCCCCCTCAAAGACTTCAGGAATTTACTCTCTTAATCTGATTCCTTTCCACAGTGACCACAACAATCAGCCTCCCCTTGCAAGTGTGTAATGTTTTCACATTTCCAGAGATAGTATACTCACAATTGATTTGAATCATAGTCGTATGTCCATTTTCCCTTATACAACGCAGCCTTGATTTCTTCACTGAATTTGATATTTCAGTTGCTGAGGCTGGGTGTGGTTTATCTCATTGTGAGTTCACCAAATTACACACTACAGGTGCTCATGAGGGCATAGTGCAAATACTCTGGTCATCATGGTCATGAATGTGATTCTCACAATGCATTTACATGCAATGTACAAGAACAGAAGAGGTGGGCATGATTGTGTGCTTTTCAGATCCTTCTAAAATGATTGTGTTTGCAGCCCTTGTCTTTTTCATCTTGCTCATTATTTGTATGTATATTCTGCATTGCATTTGACATTGAAAGACTCAATTGTTCCTATGCAAGGTGGATTGGTGGTCAGTTTTCAGCATCCCTGAAATGCTTTGTTTTGGACCTGCATGATATAGCTCGAGATTTATGCCTCCATAAAAATACGCCTGCAGGAATCCATTATTCTTACACCAACTGGCATCTCCATCCCTGGGTGTATTGTAACAGAGCCTGACCTGTCTATCAGTCTCATAGCCTAGTAAGTCAAACAGATTATTGTATGAAAGTCAGCACATTCATTGAGTCAAAACTCACAGCATGTCCATGATCCTCATTGCTAATGCATATGCATCTTGTGTCCAATGTATTGAGGGCTGTCCCCCACCCATAGTCTGTGCTTGCCTCACTTGTTTTGCTTGGCACCTGCCAGTCATCCCCAAGGACAACTTTAGCAGGAGATTGTGTAACTTGATGAATATCATATCTATAACACACATATCTGATGCAGATTAGTACAAATCAATTCCAGTCCATATCTTGCTGAGACTTGCACATCATTCGAATCACCTGGCTACCAGACATTCCTCCCTCTCCCACTCAATCTCCTGTCTCAAAGTGCCCCTCAAAACCAACTCAGGTGAATAAACCTTGAAACCCTCTTGCACCAGCAGCCACCAAATCACCCTGTCCTCTTGACATGATATGATGTATTGATTTGCCTTTCCTTTTAGAATTTGTGCTGTTGGTGTTGTGAAGATTTGAACTTGGCCACTTCCAGCAGAGACAACATTTTTGAACAACTTGGTGTCAACAGAGACTTTGGGCATCACATAAAATGCCATTTGCTTGAATAAGTTTGAGCCACCTTTGGATCCCTACCTTGATGATGTCATCTGGAAGGCTCATGCTAGTCGTCATCAATCGGATGTCAGCCATCTCTTTGCCTTGTCCCCAAGCACCCTTCTTTTCCTGAGGCCCACTCAGTTTGTTCTTCACCAGCAGATCATCCATGTCCTCATTGGAGCCCATGGTAATGGTCCTTTTCACCTTGCCCTTTCAGTTGATGGGTTTCAATTTTGTCTCAACTGAGGACACCAACATGACATCCTCTATCTCTGCTTCTTTCTCTTCTTCCTCTGCCTCTATCACCACTTTTCTTCTCTTTCCACCCTTCTCCACCCTCTCTTCATTCTCCCCTTCTAAAGACACCCAACCTGCACTCTGCTGCTGCTTCACCAGTTTCTGTTCCCTTTCAAAGCTTACCATGTCTGGCATGATCTCCTCTCTTAACCATGCAGTAGCCTTGTTTGCTGCACTGTATCTTGGTTCACCACAGCTCATGGATACTGCAGTTATGTCATCATCTTCCCCCTCTTTGTTCATATCTTTGTAATTGTCATCTGCATGGGCCCTGGTCATTTTTCCTTGAACACACCAGGCTTGGGTTTGGCCTTGGCCTTAAGCTGCCTAGACTTCCCAGAGACACTAATGGTGGTCAATATTTTTATAGGAGATGGCTTGCTGCATTTACCCATTGACATCAATGCTTCTGTGGCCACTGCACACTCTGACACTGCAGGTGCAAGTTGCTTGTGAATGGGTGCTTGGGTCGCAGTGGTATTTTTCTCACCTTCACACCCTTGACCACCCTCACTCTCTGCTTCTATCACATGGCCCACATTTGATGATGAAAAATAATCCCTGGACACAAATGGGATGACAACAGATAATGATAACCACTGCTTCGGCATACACTTCACATTGGATGGGGTCAGCAATGGTAAATGGGTAGGTGATTGAGGGTGGGGTATGACCTTTTCCATCTCCTTTCTCCCCTCCTTTGCTTTCATTTTTTTACCTTTCTTGGTTACAGCCTCACCAATGTGTGTTGGCTTTGCCACCTCCTTCTGCTGCTTGTCAGTTCCCATCCCAGGCTCAGCCACCATCCTCGCCTCATTTTATCATGTTTTCTCTAATTCCCTTAGGGTTTGGCTGGGTTAGTTTGCCATATTACAATAAATTCGACCACATTATATAAGATAAAGAATGTGGCATATATATGGACTGTATATAATAGACCAAAAGCATAGACTGAATAATGATGACAAGTAATATAATTGACCACAGTTGGACATATGTATGTACATATATGACAAAGTGTGGTGAATTAGATAATGACATGTGCTGCATTGTGATATATATGTCATATCACAGTAAAAATAAGCCAATATATTTCCCACATTTTGACACATAGGTTGAATAATAATTTAATTTCCACCCCAAAGGGTTTGGTGCCATGGAAGTGCCTGGAAGTGCCCTTCAAATGGAAGCACTCTTTTCTGGCCATGAGAGTATTTTTGGGCACATTCTAGTGCTCATTTGTGCTCCTCAGTTATTTTTTGGAAGCACCTTTCCTTTTATGGGTGGAAGCACCTCACAGCCATGGAAACACCTCCCATACATACAATCTGATCAAGATGGTACCTCACAGCCTGGAAAGGCTATCCACTCTCCAAGGCCACCTGGGAGACTGAACCCAACTTTGAGAATACACAGGAAATCCTCAAAGACTATAAAAAAGTCCACAGACTCCCCTGATATCCCATGCCCCCAGAACCCTCCTATATCATCAACATCCCAAACACTCTCCACCTCTCTAAAGCCAACCTAGATTTCCTGAGAAGGAACTTTCTGCTCTCCAATCAACCCATTGCCCACCAACTAGATGAAGCAACCCACCATCGCTATCAACACTCCTGCTTCTGTAAACTCCCCTACTGTCTGTTCCACCACTCCTACTAGATGTCCAAGGAACCCACCACCCCTGAAATTCCTCCAGTTAGAGTACACCACCTCTCTTCCTTCCTGCGAAAAGTTGTCTTCATAATCGTCCTCCAAGCCACCATCTTTGATGACTTCCTATGAACCCATTATGCTGTAAATGGATCCCAACTCATCTTCCATCTGGTCAGAGTGTATAGACAAATATTCCTTCATTACCAATTCTTCTGACAGAATGACTCCAGATATGGAATAGGACCTTATGATCCCACCCTTATCGAATCCCTACTCGCAATACGAAGTGATGTACTGGAGCTCCTGTTTTGTGCTGGATTCTGCTGAGTGGTCAATGATATTCCTCCCCATGATTTTGCCTATGTCATCAGACCCATTCTTGCCACCATTACCCCCAAGGAATGGAGAATCTACCTTTCCAACACTGTCATCCTCTCCAATCCACCCATCCAATCCAATGACCTCTTTGACGGAACTCGCCCCAACCCATCTCCTATTCATACCAGAGAATCCCGCTCTCCTTCTCCACTTCAAGTTCCTCCCCCTACTGGGCCTTGCCCCCATACCCCATTTCCACCCTCTGTATCAATGGATACAGAAGACGAGAACCTCCAACCAGACCACTTTCCAACTCCTACAAACAGTCAACAAATCCTATGAGATATCGTCAATTCCATTGCTAGGATGCATATCTGAGGCCCCCCTGTTCCTCCTGTTCAATTCACCCCTGTTGTCAACCCCCTTCCCTCCTCCTTTTGAAGAATTTCCACTGCTGTCAACATTGCACAAGGAAGAAGGGGGTGATGACCCAGCCGAGTTTGCTTCATTTGTGAAAGCCCTGATCATGTATGCTGAGACTGTCCCCACCACACTCCCGACAGAAGCTCTCCCCATTCTTTTTCCAGCACTGATCCTTGGGACTATGAAGTGAATGAGGGTGGCCAATTTGGCCCTGACCAAGGGTAGGTGTACAAGGGTCTGTCCATGCTAGAAGAGGGGTAATGTTATGGTATTAGAGTTCCCTTTCCCAGTTGTCCATTCTGACTGGATCCAGTTCCAGAACAGAACCCCCTTCATCAGATATATCTTCATAGAAGGTCTTGTTGCTGTCACTCCAATTACTACAGGACATGGACTACATTTCCATTCTCCTCTCTGATTGGAGGATTCTCTGACCGATCAGATCGTAGTTCTATTATTTTCCATCTCATTCCATTTAGCCATTCCACCACTTCTGTCTAGTCCCTATAAATACCAGACTCATCATAGAAGTAGCCTCAAGCTAGTTCTATGCAACCTTGTGTATTTCCTGGTGTTTCAATCTATAAGCCTCTGTTCTACTTTGAGTGAACACTAGACCCACTTGGCTAGAGGAGTCTCTCCTTGCTGAGGATCTCCTCTTACCCTGCCTCTATCAGAAGCATTGTAACAATGATGGATCTTACGAGACCACCCTCCAATGGCTCCACACTGTCCAATTCTACCTCCATATCAACAAAGACATCTATAAGGATGATAACAAACAAATTGCCTTTGCCCTGTCTTACATGACAAACAAGTCTGCCCTCATCTGGGCGACCTCCTTCAGGACCAGGTGCATCATCAGAAACACCCTAAGTCTCAGAACCTTTACTGACTTCATAACTGAGTTTAAGAAGTTCTTCAAGTACAAGGACATCATGGGGAATGCCATTGCTTGGCTCTCCATCCAATGAATGACCAAAGGGTGGAATGGAGCTTATTCACCATCACTCAACCAATATATCTCTGAATTCCAGAACCATGCCAGCAGAGCTGGTGTTGCAGACCCCAATGTCCTCATCAGATACTTCTCTGCCAGGATTCCTCCCAACCTTATGAAGAGGATCATGGATATGGACACTATCCCCTCCACCATCACTGAATGGTATGCCAAGGCCATTCACTTCCAAACTCAGTGGGAATGGGCAGATGAAATCGCCAAATGCAACTCCAGACCCTTTTAATCAACCTACCACCAGTTTGCCCAAAACCCTTTGACCTCCAAAGCAAGGGACCCTAATGCCATGGACATTGATACCATCAAAGTGTCCAAACTCACCCCAGAAGAGAGAAAACATTGCATTGAAAAGAAACTCTGCTTTTGCTACTGAAAACCTGGTCACCTTAGCACTGTATGCCCCACCTTGACCAGAAAACCCTTCAAAAGGAAGGTCCAACAAGTAGCCAATGAAATGGAGACCATCCCTAAGCTCCAAGAAGTGGAGGAGGATGACACCAACATAAAAAGGGTATCCTTTTCTGGGATGGATTTTTAGATAGGAAGACTCAATCAACACAAACTACTCCCATCTCTTTGTGTGCCATAATAGTACAATCTATGATGAAATCTATGCAAATCCCTATCCAACTCATCGTACCCTTGCATACCCTGAAAACTGTCGACTCCTCTGCCCTGGTAAACAGTGGTGCCAATATCTCCTGCATTGATTGGGACTTTGTCAAGAAACACCACCTCCCACTCATCAAACTCAAAGAACTCCTCCAAGCCCACAATGCCAATTTGCCCCAGAGTAAAAACAGTGACATCCAATTTTCCTATGACCTCTTCATATCCTTGAATGGCATTGTCCACCAAGTCAAATTCTACATTATGGCCTACAGCCAGCAAAACCTTATTCTTGGACTACCCTGGCTCAAAACTGCCAACCCCACCATCAACTGGTCTACTCAAACCCTAGTAATTGAAGAATTCACTGACCAGTCACATGACCTCTTCACTTCCCACAAGGTCGACACCAAATGCCACACATCAATATTCTACTGACCTTCGCCCTGCCCACCACAATGTGTCAATGTTGACTCTGTCTCCAATCCCCACCTTGAAGGGTACCTCCAGTAAGAAACAGAAACCCAGTTCATCAATCAAGCCCTTGAGAACAGGGATATCCACTGAATCATCTGCTGCAGTTGCTGCTTCACCCCCACAATTCCCCTTTCATTGCCAAACTGACTACCACCACTGAGCTTGCCATGGAAGCTGAGAGGGCTAAACCCAAATCCATCCTCCCCCCTGAATACCAACAATTTGCCTTGGTCTTTTCCAAAGAAGCAACTGACCATGTTCCCCCCTCACAACCCTATGATTATGAAATCAATATTTGAATCCTTTGTCTCAAAAGTCAGGAAAGTGTACCCCCTATCCCCCGACGAACAAAAAGCCATGGAAACCTTCCTTGCTGAAAATCTTGCCTCTGGGAAGATTCACCCCTCTAACTCCCCTCAAGCTGCTCCCTTCTTCTTCATAAAAAAGAAGAATGGTGACCTTTGTCCCTGCCAGGACTACTGATATCTCAACAAACACACCATTTGCAACACCTACCCACTCCCTCTTGTCTCTGACCTCATGGACAAACTACACAATGCCAAAACTTTCACCAAGTTTGACATCAGATGGGGTTACAACAATGTATGAATCAAAGACAGTCATCAATGGAAAGCTGCCTTCATCATGCATAAGAGGCTTTATGAACCCACAGTTATGTTCTTTGACCTTACCAACTCCCCAGCCACCTTTCAATGCTTCATGAATGACTCCTTCCACAACATGATCTCAGAAGGCTGGCTCATCATTTATATAGATGACCTCCTCATCTTCTCCCCAGACCCAAAGACCCATGAGGAGCAAACTAAATGTGTCCTCAAACAAATGATGGAACTTGACCTTCACCTCAAGCTAGAGAAATGCACCTTCACCACCAACCAAGTGGAATACCTCAGGATGGTTGTCAAATCCAGACAACTTGCCATGAACCCAGTAAAACTCAATGAGATCACCAAGTGGCCCATGCCAAATAAGGTGAAGGATGTATGCTCCTTCCTCAGCTTCACCAACTTCTACCAAAGATTCATTTCTGACTACTCCAACATTGCCCAACCCCTCATTGACCTCATGAAGACAAACCCTGCTTGGGATTGGTTCCCCATCCGCCAAAAGGCCTTCAAAGACCTGGAGGCTCTCTTCCTCTTTAAACCCACCCTTCACCTTCCCAACCTCACCACTCCATTTGCCATTGCCACCAACACTTCCAAATTCACCTCTGGAGTGATCCTCCTTCAAACTGACCCCAACAGGGAATGGCACCCCTGCTTCTATCTCTCCTAGTTGTTCACCCCTGCCAAATGAAACTATAATATCTACGACCACAAACTCCTCACTGTCATCCATGCCCTAAAGTCCTGGAGATACTATCTCCACAGTTCCTCCTTTCCCATCCAGGTCTTCACTGATCACAAAAATCTCACCTACTTCTGTAAACCCCAGAATCTCAACTGCTGACAAGCCTGCTGGCTCATCAACTTCACCAACTTTGACCTCAAAATCGTATATGTCCCCAGCAAACTCCTCACCAGACCTGATGCCCTCTTCTGCTGCCCCAACCTCATCCCCCACAACACCCTGGAGAATGAAGGAGTCACACTTCTTCCCCCTTCACTCTTTATTAACCTCATTAGCACCACCCTCCACAATTGGATTATAAACTCCTCCAAATCTGACCCCCTTGTTACTCAAGCCCTCCAATCCATGGATGGTGACATTCCCCCTGCCTTCTGCTCCTGCCTCTTAGACTGGCAACTCACTGACGGTGTCCTTACTTACCAAGGTTGCACCTATGTCCCTGCTGGCAATGAACTCTGTCGTTCCATCCTCCAGCATTGCCACAACCACAAGTCCGCCGGATACCCCAGCTACCTCAAAACCTGCCAACTTGTCTCTGCCAAGTACTGGTGGCCCAGCCTTGCCACCTATGTCTGGAAATATGTCAAAGGCTGTGTGGTCTGTCAGCAGAACAAAGCCAACACACATCCCACTACCCCCACACTGACCCCTATCCACTTCACCTGCTCCCGCCCCTTCCAACAAATCTCCTGCAACCTTATTACCAGACTTCCCCCCAGCAACAGCTTTGACACTCTGCTGGTTGTGGTCAACCATGGACTTACTAAGGGGGTAATCCTATGCCCCACCAAAAACACCATCACTGCCAAAGGAATTGCCACTCTCTTTTTCCACAAGGTCTATCTCTGCTTTGGACTCTTTGACAAAGTAATCTCTGATTGCAGCCCCCAATTCGCCTCCACATTTGCAAAAGAGCTCGGGAAAGCCCTAAACCATGACCTCTCCCTCTCTATTGCCTACCACCCCCAATCTGACAGAGAAACTGAACAAGTCAACCAGGAGATTGAGACCTACCTTTGGATCTTTTGTGGAGATTGCTCCTCCTCCTGGACCAACTCCATTACCCATGCCAAGTTTGCCCACAACCACCACCCTCATGATGGGATACAAACCCCATGCCCTATCTTTGATCCTCCCTGAAACTCCCCTTCCTGCCATCAAAAAGTGAATCAAACAGCTTACTGCCACCTGAGACAAGGCTCTAGTTTCCCATGAACTCGCCCACCAAATGATGATGTCTTGTACCCAATGACACTTCTTCCCTTTCAAGAAAGGAGACAAAGTCTGGCTCAAAGCCAGGAATTTGAAGAGATCCATTGCCAATCCCAAGTTCACCCCAAAAAGAGAAGGATCCTTCACCATCATCAAAGTCCTCTCCCCTATCACCTACCAACTCCAACTCCCTAAAACATGGAGAATCCACCCTATATTCCATACCTCCCTCTTATCCCCTTACCACAAGAACGCGATCCATGGACCCAATTTCCTGACTCCACCCCCTGACCTGGTTAAAGGGGAAGAGAAATATGAAATTGACCATGTCTCATGCCATAGAGGAGCTCCTACCTCCTGTTCCTTCTTGGTCCAATGGAAGGGATACTCTACTGAAGAGGACTCCTGGCTCCCAGAACAGGACTTGAAAAATGCCAAGTCTGCCCTCCTTGACTATAAGAAATGTCACCCTAGAGCATTTCCCCTTTTCTCACCTCTTTGATAAACACTCACCATGCCCTGCTCTAATTGCCTTTCTGTTTCCTCTGTCTCCTCTATCTCCAACATTGTCACCTCTGTCCATGACTCCTCTATTTCTTTGAATACCTTTCTTCTTCTATTTCTTCTGAATCTTCTTTACCTTACTCTTCCACCCTGGTCAATGACACCTCCCATTCTGCTACCCTCATGTCCTTCCAAGACTCCACCATCTGGCCCCCTGCTGTCGAAATACCCTTGTTTCCAAATGAATCCATACCCCATCTACCCATCGCCACCATTGACGTCCCCATGGTGGCCCACTGCATGAGGAAAGATCTCCCCAATGCTGAGGTAGTCAACAGGATTTCCTTGCTTCTCACTGAATCCTATCTTGCCATCCCCATCTCTGCACACCTTGACCTCACATCCCTTCTGTACTCCCTTTACCAAGCCTTTCTTCAGAATGAAAGGCTACACCTCTTCCATGTCTGACCCATGTTCACCACTGAGCTCATGCTCCATGCCACCATCCTCTTGGACATCCACAGACAAATCCAAGATTCTCTCATTATCATCATGCACCAATTGGGCATGGACAAATTCTTAGTGGACCTAGACTGCTATTGCAAAGAACTGGCTGCCACCCATAGGGACATACAAGAAGCAGCTGAACTTATTCATACTCCATCTGCATTCTCCTCCCCCCTCAACTTCAAAGAGGAACATATCAGGCAATGGACCAAGGCCAACTGGACTGGAGCAGATGGCATCCTTTCTCTCCCCACCACCCACCCCAGGTATGCTGAAACCTGCCACCAGTGCCACTGCCTTGGGCACTATCATATTGGATGCTGGTCTTACCAATGCCCCACCTATCTCACATGGGCACCCAGACACACCCTTCCCCACTGCCCACTCTGTAGAATCCTGACCTTCCTGTCTATGTCACCTTCCTCCCAGGGCTTCTGGGGATTCTCTTCCTCTTCTATCTAGTCTGTCCACTTCATGCCTCAGCCATGCCTGCAGACCACCCAACCTTGATGTCCACCATGCCCTCATTCCCCCATTGATCATGGGGATGACATCTATGACAACATTGCCTGGGGCAACATCACTGGCTCTCCTGGCCTGTTCTCCTCTGACCTGTTCTGAAAAAGTCTTTGTCAGTAACTCAGAGTCTACTAAGGGGGTAATGCTACATATGATCTTATGCTGACCACATTCTTTTTCTTTCTTCCTTTCATTGTCGTTATGTCTGTTTCCTTATTCTCTGTGAGCACTGCCATTCAAACCCTGCTGCTGCTCAATTATTCTTTCTCCTTTTACTTGCTGACTTAATCTTCACTTTCCATTGGCTTCTACCACATTCCATCATCAGTCAGCTATTCTTTACAAATCATTCTTTGACATTTGTCGAACTTTACTTTCCCTTGTTTTCCTTTTCATTTCCAAGACTTATGTAAACCACTCGTAACTGTACCTGTATTTCTAAGTTAGACCTACTTGGTGAATACTTCATCCCTTGTTCCTTGAAAGTCCTTGCAATACTTCTGAGTCTGCACTCCTTGTTCTACCTTCATTGTTGCCTAGCTTTTGCAACTCCCTTGCCCCATCATTGGAAGTCCCACAACTGTTCCCACCTCACAGGAAGTCCCTGTAGGAAGTATCAGTGTGAGACCGTCATCTCATTTTGAAACCAAGTCTATGTTTGCTTCTACCTGAGTCAACTGTAACATCCTCATTGGCATTATCCACCCAAATGGGGGATGTGGATCTCCATTGCCCAGGTAACTCATTGTCTTCCAAGTCAACCAGTTTACCTGATTGAAGACATTGAAACCTTGCTGGGGCAACAGGTACAGATAGAAGAGCTGACCTGCTGCTTGGCTGGTCTAGTGGATGAATGGCATCCACCTCACCCATTTCCTTATCCACATGCTGTTCCAACATGATCTTTTTCCAAAAACTAACTATATCATACATTTGAGTCATGCATTTGCATGAAACAAGTATGCAAGAGTCTAGGATATCTGTACACCTGAGATTGGGGACTTCCACCAGGGAGTGGTCATTCCTCAAAGTACTTACATACTGCCTACTGGATGTCACCTGGTGGTTATAGTCAGTGGGCTCAAGGGGGAATTCAAGAGAGTATTCCATACACTCAGCTCTTTTGAGCCAAGATTGCATATATCCTAGGATCATGTCACCTAAATACTTGGCATTGAAATTATTCCATGCTGTGTTGTAGTAGCTTTTCAGGACAAGGACTGGAGTCTCCCTCTCTTCCTTGATAACAAGGCAGGTATTGTTATGATATATAATATTTTCAAACTTTTTCAGACTTAACTATCTTTTATTATTTTCTTCGTCATATTCGACACATTGCATGTGACTGTGGGAAAGGTCACATGACCAACAATGATGTCATGACATGTGTACTTAATTTCCACTCTTTTCTCACACTGTCATTTTTTTTTCCCATCATCAACTTCTATTTCACACACATGTCTTCTTTACTTTGACTATCTTAGGCAATTACTATTTACAGCACTTGGTCCGTGCACACCTCCCTCTAGTATATAAACCCTGTACATCATATGATAGTTCTCCAGTCTAATCCACTTGTTTTTGTTGTCTGCCTGGTGTCTATGATTCAGAGCTAGAAACATCGATTAAAGACCAAGGCTACTTTCTATTTTCATCTTGTCCCTGCCAGGCTTATAGTGTTTGCCTGAAATCATAGTCTGGCTAGTGGTTGTTTTTCGGAGCAATTATAACAGGTATCCCATTGTTCCTTGAGTTTATCCTGACACCATTTGTTCAACAACACTGCTGGGTAACCACATTTCCAATAAACATTGATAAGCCAATCAAGGCTCTTTGAGTAGATTGTGAAGTCCAAACTCAGTGTGGCCAAATGACTCATTTCTCCCCAGTATGTTCTGCATTTAACATCAATTGGGTGAGATGAGATTCATGGAATTCTTTCATGGTGGGATTTCATCTTTCTATATGGTTGGTGGTGCAACTGGTTTTGTTCATTGATCCAGAGCAGCATATCCAAGAAAGGTTGGGGGGTGCCAACTTCCCACATAATAACACAGTCATTGATGTTTACCTGACTTTTCATAATGGCCAGCACCTCCTATGGAAAGGATGTGTGGACAAGGCCAAGGCAGTCATCAATGTACTTTCTGTAGAAGGCAATGCAGTGGTCATTAAGTACACCATCACATTTTTCACAGTACCACCCATAGAGATTCGCAAGATTGGGGGAATCAGCAATGCCCATTGCTAGGCCATTTAGTTGGTGGTATATCTTTTTGTCAAACTGTGTTAACAGCTCTGTGGTACCAAGTTTGAGAAGTTCAGTAAACATTTCAAGGAATTTCTTGATACTCAGACCCATCCAATCTCTATTACTATCCCCCTCCACATGGTAAACCCATTCAGAGTGCATTTGGGCCACTCTTTCAAGGCACTTGGCTAGTGGAATGTTGGAGTAATAGGCTACCACATCACCAGTTATGACATAGTAGCAGGCACCAGGTTTGAGGTGGAGCTGACTCAATTTTATTGCTAAGTCTTTGGTGCCATGGATGATACTGAGTGCCTCATCAACAAGAGGTTTGAGAAGTTTTGGGCAAACTTTAGCAGCAGGATTTTGTATTGCACTGTGACAAGGTAGTATTGGCCAAAATTTCACAGGTTCTTTATGCATCTTAGGAATTCCATAAAAGTGCAGAATATGGTGATCATGCTTAGGGGTGGTAACAAGATGTATTATGTATTTGTTGAGATGACCATATTTCAAGGCATAAATCTCTGCACACTAAGAGAGCAACAGAGCTTGATTACACTTTTTATCCAAGATCTGTCTGGCTTCAATGTCTGTCACTACTTGGTATTCTCTTTCGTTTGACAGGGCAGCCAACATATTGTCAATGATCCAGGTGCGCTTGTATTTTGTATGCCCTCCCTTTGCTTGTATCATTGCCTCAAGTCTTCTAGGCATACTCTCAATGAGTTTATGACACTCCTCAACCTCTATCTTCCCCCACTCTTCCTCAATTCTCTTCCAGAGCTCCCAAACTCCTTTTGCTGGTCTTTCATAGCTATTGAGTCTTTTCTTGAGATGTTGCCAAAGGTGCTCAATGGGGTTGAGGTCTGGTGACTGTGCTGGCCAGTCCAGGAGCCTAATCCCT
>JBBPKW010000027.1:0-49672 GCA_038089475.1 Boletus aff. vermiculosoides | reverse complement strand
TGACATAATATGACCCTTACCAAATGTATGTAATCATTCAATAGCATGCCAGGGTCTAATATATGTAATAAAAACTAATGGTCAAAAAAGTGTCCCAATGAGTCATCATTTTGAAATAACTGCCATTCTCTTGGGTCCGACCCAAATCCCTTGATTCCTAGATCCATAGAAAGCCAAGGGTACATACTTCAATTCATACACTACCCATGTTAGGGTGAGGATTAGGGGTTATCATGTTTTGGGTCATTTAGTGTAAAACATGCAAATATTGGGACACTTTTTTGAGCCACTGTAGGTAGTACAGTAGACTCCCTTATAACACATACCTCCTTGGGATAGGCCCAGGAGTATGTGTTATGAGGGAGTATGTGTTGTTGGGAGGTTACCGATCAACGTCTGATATGGGTTGACCAGCCTTTCTTCTCAAATCTGATTTTGAAGCCTTGTTAAGCCCTTTTTTTAGAATGTCAAGGGGTTTCATGGTGAGAAAAGTTGACCCAGTTTGATGGTTTGGATCAGGCTTCTACCCACCGACACTTTGAGTATGAGGGCTACATCCTAGGGCAATATGGGGATGGATAAATCCAAGTGGCTATACACCAATTCTAATCCCGCAAACTTTAGTTCCCTCACACTCTTAGCAATGGCTGGTGTAAAACATTTGTAAACAACATCAGCCAGTGATCAGAAAGGCAGAACATGAATAAAGATACAATACATTGAACTTAGGGTCATAAAACATATGATATATATATGAATTAGTTAGCTGTTTGGGTGGGCAGCAGTTTCTTGATGTGGAGGCCCTTCATGCATGTGTTATCTGCATGGCTTCCTCACTGTCCAATCAGGAAGCTCAGCAACAACTACCGTCTGTTACGCCAGAGTTCTTCCATGAAGGTTCTTGTACTTGATTGGTCGTGTTCTTAGAAGATCTCCTATTTAGGAAATATTCCTAAAGGAGGGTTGAGCATTCACTTAGAAGTAGAACAAGGACTTAGAGAAGTAAACACCAGAAGATACGCTGAATTGCATAGAACTAGCTTAGGTTACAGTGACTATGGAAAGAGGCTTATATATGGTTCAGACTCTTACTCGAATGGGAGAACAATGGGTAAGTACAAAAGGGGGAAACAATACCCGAGCTCAACAAGGAGAGAAAAGGGGTAATGAGGATACTTATGGAGTAAGAGGAACTATGATCTGATCGGAGAGAATCCGATCAGAGAGGAGAGGAAGACGAGGTCCATAGGCTGAAGAGAACGGAGAAAACGAGGAACATATCAAGTAGTTGAACAAGGAAACTTCTAAATAGGGGAATTGGACGTACAAGGCATCCTTGGGAGGCCTTCCAACGTAAAGGGAAGGGAGTAAGCAATCAAAGACGAAGTTGATCCATAACACCATCACTCTCTGAGATCCAAGAACATACACAGCAGAGGTTTGGCATCTGGCCATGTCTCTGGCAGCTGAAGGTTGCACATACTGTGTTGAGGGGATGTGATGTCATCTGCATGGCTGGGACTGGCATGGGCAAAACTCTCACCTTCTGGATACCCCTGCTGTTCCGTGTGGGTGGAGTTCAGATAGTTATTACCCCTTTAAATCTGCTTAGAAAGCAGAATGCCCAAGCACTCACCAAAGCCACCATATAAGCCATAGCAATAAATTCCAAGACTGCTAGCTATGTAAATATTGCCATAAGTGATTCCTCATTACAAGATTGACCACAAAGGGGCATATTTTTGGTGGCAGGCCATCTGGGAATTCCAGTACTATGCTGTTATAGTCAGCCCTGAGCAGATTATGAAGCCAGACAGCAGTTTTGAAAAGCTGTTTAAAGATCCACTGTTCAGCACACAAATCATCAGTGTCATTATAGACAAAGCTCACTGTATCTGTGATTGGGGGGATTTCTGACCAGAATACAATATATTCTCCCAACCACAGTCCTGATCATGATCGCTTCTGCAATCCTTACCAAGGATGCACTAACCACAATCTACCAGCTCTTACACATGCATGCTGACAAAATTGAATCAATTCAGCAGTCGAGCGACTGCCCAAACATCAAAATTGGTGTCAAAAAGATCAGATACTCACTGGACAGTTACACTGACCTCAGCTTTCTGATATTGGATGACTGGAAGGATGGGGATTCACCACCTCCAAAGTTCCTAATTTTCTTTGACAATATTCAACAGGCCATACAAGCTGCAACATTTCTTTGACGACGACTTCCACTTCAGCTATGAGACAAAGTCAAATGGTTTAACACTGACATGACTACCACTTACAAAGAACAGGAGCTTGAAAACCTCCAAAATGGAGAAACATGGGGTTATTGCATGACAGAGTTCTTCAGAATGGTGAGAATGGTTGGCTATGTAAAGGCCTGCTCACAACTCTTTCTAGGGGATGGATATTTCTGATATCAAGCTTGTTGTCCAATGGCATGCAACTTGCAAGCTCTCTACTTTGTGGCAGAGATTTGGGCATGCTGCACAAAATAAAGATCTTAGCAGAACAGCCATTTTATTTGCAGAAAAAGATTACTTTGATGACAAATGGGCAGCTAAAAAGGCACAAAAGGAGCAGCATAAGCACAAGGCCACAACATCAGTTACTTTATCAAGGAGAGCAAAGTGGTTGAAAGTTACAGGTGATGCATTGCAGGAATTGCACTGCCAGGTGCAGGCAGCATTGGGAATGGCAACCAACTCTTATGATGGTGGAAACACCATGGCAGCAGATGAAGAAGACTCTGACCAGGAACTGAGGCCCGGGGACAAGGAGGACACTGAGCCTAGCTTGCGCACACCAAGTGATAGTCCGTGGGTTGATGCCATGGTGGAAGCATTGAAATCCAAGCAGCAGACAGAACAAGAGGAGAAGTGACAGAGAAGAGACATTGATGTGGGGATGGACTATCTTATCAATGCTGCGACATGTTCAGGATTAATTTGTAGAAGGAAGCTATTTGATGTTTATTTTGACAATGCTGGATCAGGTGAGTGTTCACATGATCACATTGCATGTTACTGACACAGCTTCTCTTCCTCTTGACTCCGACCATGTTGAGTGCAACCTGAACAATCCTGAGGGTTGCTCACCCTGCCAGATTCCCTTGCCCTTTGTATGCTGTGACCTCCACAGTCCCTCTGAATTCCTCCATTTTGAGTACAATGCTTCCAAACTTCCCACATTGCCCCAATGCTCTCACATCACCAGCTACTCACACAGTCATCTCAATACGGCTCTTTGTGATGCCCTCAATGCCTGGCATGAGGCCAAGACAATTGCTGTATATGGATGGGCCAACCTCTGTAACCATGGCCTGTGCTTGATCATGACCAACATTACTCTTGAATGCATTGTTGACTATTCACATCACCATAAAATCAGGGGAATCCAGGACTTGAAACACAAGACAACATGGGCTGACACTGAACAATATGGCCCAGAAATTTTGGAGTTGATTAAAAAGCATGGCACCCCACTTTCCACTCTGTTCCATTTCACTCCACTTCAACCATTATCAGATCATATCAATACATCCACTTCCTCTGCTGCCCATACATTCAATTCAACAACCACCTCAAAGTGTCAGCACAAGTGTGGAGCATGTGGCCATGAGGGACATAATGGTAAGTTGCCTCTTCGACAATGCTCTCCTTGTTCATTCCCTCTAATCTAATTAACCAGCTCAAAACCAGATCTGTCCAAACCACCCTTCTCAACTTGCCTAAGGCACATCAAAGGAGAACATTTCTACTAGTATGGTGAGTTATTATTGTTACAAATGTGGAGGACCCCCTACCTTTTTCTCCTTGTCCTTTATGCCTCCCTGATCACCCGCCGTCTCCTGAACCATCCCCCACCCTTATCCTTGACCACCCTGGTCTTTCCCTCTTCAATGAAGTCTTTGCCTTCCTCCAGGAATACAGGATCCCTTGCTCCACATGGGCAGAACTCCTAGACGAGTCCCTTTTCACTGAATGAGGACTACTCTCCACTGGATCTGGTTTCAATACCACCACCTCATGGGTCTGGTTCCAAGGCTGTACCTCATTGACAATATTAGTCTTCCCCTTTCCCAATATGACAATTTCCTTATTTAGACCTATGATTTCCTTTCCTCTTTGGACACCACCCCTCCTCTATAGTCTTCCCATTATAGACTATATGTTTCCCCTTTCTCCACTTTGTTTACCTTCAGGTGACCATGACACGACACGTACTATTTCTTACTTTAGACTTTAGACTCGGAACCCTCTCCTGAAGTCTATAGTATAAATACTGTTATGACACAGGTGATCTTCCATGTGGTTCCAGAATAGAGTAAGGTCTCCCTTATTAGAGAAGAGTAATTTCTTGAAGGGAGTAGCATTCACTTGTGAGTGGAACAAAGACTTGTTTTAAGATTTGAACACCAGAAGATACACACGAATGCATAGAACTAGCTGAGGGCTACTTCTACGATATAGAGGGTTTTTATAGTAAGTAATTTAGAGACTATGGAAAGGGCTGGAATGTGAGGGAAGGATGGGAACTACAATCTGATCGGAGTAGACAGATCTGATCAGAGAGGAGGTAAGAACATTAGTCCCTTTCCAAAGACTGTGGGGGTTCTAGAAGTGATATAAAGAGAGAACAATAGGAAGTGGATGGTTCTGGATCAGAACATATCTGATCAGGATAATCTATTGAAGAAGGGGTAAAAGAGAGATAGCAAGAGATATCAAGGGAGGGGTCCTGGTCTGGAACTGGTGCTGACCAGAACTGTCTATTTCATAACATTACCCTGGTTCTATGGTGGACAGTCCTCGGTCCACCTACTCCTGATCAGGTCCAGACTGGTCCCCCTTGTTAACTTTGTAATCCCATAGGTCAGAGTCAGAGAGGATGGGTGAGGAACTTCTGTCAGGAACATGTCTGGGACAGTTGCAATGAACATGTTCAGAACTTCCACAGATAAAACATACTTGCTTGGGATGTCTCCCACGCCTTCCTCGAGCCACATTTATTGCAGCTGAGACTCTTGGGAGGGCTGGAGCCCCCAATGGTTCAGGAGGAGGAGTTGGTTGGATATGCATTCTTGCCATGGAGTTAACGATGTCTCGCAGAATTTGTTGACTATTGGTTGGGGTAGGGAAATGGTTTGGGGGGGAGTCTTGTTCCTCTGTATCCATAGGGACAGGGGATGGAAATGGGGTAGGGGGTCAAGGGTGATCAGGGGGAGGAACTTTGAGTGGAGGAGGAGAGCTGGGTCCCCCAGCCCGAAGAGAGGAGGAATCGGGATGGGTTCCAGTAAAGAGGTTGCTAGGATAGATAGGGGGGTTGGGTAGGACGATGGAATCAGATAGGTAGATGTACCTTTCTTCAGTGGTAAGTGCACCAAGAATGGGACAGATGACAAATGCGAATTGGTTGGGAGGAATGTCATTAACCACTCGACTGAATCCTGCGACAAACAAGAGCTCCAGTACATCACCTCTGATAGCGAGGAGAGATTCAACGAGGGCAGAGTCATAGGGGCCAGTTCTGTATCTAGAGTTGTTTTGTAGGAAGAATTGGTAGTGGAGGAATACTCATCAATACATTCCCACCAAACTGGCAAGAAACTGGGACCCATTAATGGTGTAGTGGGTTCATAGGAATTGGTCAAAGGGGGTGGCTTGTAAGACGATGGTGAAGGTGACCTTTCTTAAGAATGGAGAGAGGTGATGTACTCGGACAGGGGGATTGAGAGGGAGAGTGATTTCTTCGGACATTTAGTAGGAGTAGTGGAAGGGGCAGTAAGGGAGTTCACAGAAGCAGGAGTGTTGGTAGCGGTGATGAACTGCCTCATTGAGCTAAGTGGGGGTGGGTGGATCAGATAAGAGGAAGTTTCATCAAAGGAAGTCAGGATTTTCTTTAGAGATGGTGAAGTTTTTGGGGATCTTTGATAGATAGGATGGGGGGTTCATGGGGCTTTACTGGAGATTGTGGGTCCTTTTATAGTCTTTGAGGATTTCCTGTGCATGTCCAAAGTTGTGTTCTGGTTCCCAGGTTGCTTTGGAGAGAGAATAGCCTTTCCAGGCTGTAAGGTACCATCTTGATCAGGGATGACCTTTATGTCGAATGATATAGTCTATTTCATATTCCTCTTCCCCATGTGCTAGATCAGGAGGTGGGCACAGAAAGTTGGGTCTATGTTTGTCAGTTTCAATGAAGGCAGTCAAGAGTGATGCATGGAAGACAGGGTGTATTTTCCATTGGTTGGCAAGGGTTAGTTCATAGGCTAGATTGGATATGACTTTTTTTATTTCAAAGGGGCCATGTCATTTAGGGGCGATCTTTTTATTAAGATTTATAGGAAGGTTTGTTGCTTCTAGCCATACGAGTTGGCTTAGCTTGAAAGGGGTAAATTTTCCTTTCAATCTGTTAGCCATGATGGTTCTGACTCGTTCAAGGGAAGCTGATGCTTTATCTTGAAAGGAGGCTAGGTTTTTGAGATGGTTCTGTACTGCTGGGATGAAGGTAGGGCCAATTTTGGGATATGATCAGGGGTGATACCCCATTAGGAGGTGGAAGGGGGAGTTGTTGGTGGTGGAGTGTATCATGGAGTTGTGGTGGAACTCAGCCAGAGGTAGTGCCTCTATTCAAGCTGAAGGGTTGTTTTGGCAGAATAACCATAGGTAGGTTTTGAGTTTCTGGTTGACTTGTTCAGTTTCTCTGTCAGTTTGTGGGTGATATGTGGTGGATAGGGCTATGTCATAGTGAAGAAGCCGGGCTAATTCACAAGCAAAGGCAGAGCTAAATTGGGGTCCTCAATTGGAGATGACCTTGTCATGGAGCCCAAATTGAGGGAAGATGTGGACAAAGAAAAGTTTGGCTATTCCTTCAGCAGAGATGGTTTTTGAATAGGGGATAAACAGCACCCCCTTCATTAGTCCATGGTCGACCACAACCAGGACAGAGTCGATGGCTCTGTAGGGAGGGAGGCCAGTGATAAGGTCCATAGACAGCTGCTGGAAGGGGCAGGTGGCAGTAGAAGGGATAGGGAGGAGTGGGAGTCTGGTGGGATGGGTGTTAACCTTATTCTGTTGGCAGGTGGCACAGACAGTGATATACCAGCAGATGAAAGTAGCCATTCCTGGCCATCAGTAATCCTGGGAGAGCAGAGTGAGTGTTCAGGTGGTGCCAGCATGCCCACCATGGTGGGAGTGGTGGATTGAGGAGATGAGAGGTTGACAACAATCCTCGGGGATGTACATGCATCCATGGAACGTAAGATGGTTTCCGTCATAGGCCCAATCAGTTGCTTTGGCATGGGGGAGTAGGAAAGACCCTTTGTGGAGAGCTAACAGGGCATCAGTGACCAGGGGGTCTTTAGGGGTGGAGGCGGCAATTTTTGAAGTGATGGTAAGATCTAGTGCACATGCAAACAGGTCGTCAGGGAGGAGTTGGAGAGCAAGATTGTCTTCACAGATGGCAGGGTGGTCTTTCCAAGATAGTGTGTCCACAGGGGCCATCCTGGTTCCAGGTAGATGGGTGAAAGAGAGGTCAAAGTCTTGCAGGAACATCTGCCATTGCATGTGGTGGTGGGTCAGCTTTTGGGGTTCATGGAAGTAGGTGATATTCTTGTGGTCCATTAAGATGTGAACCGGGTGTTGTGTTCCTTGAAGGTAGTGATGCCATTCCTGAAGTGCAAGGATTACGGCAAGTAGCTCCTGATCATACATGTCATAGTTCTGCTTAGGGGCGGCAAAAGTTTTCGAGAAGTAGGCACAGGAGTGGAGGTCGCCATTGCAGTCTTTTTGCATTAATACTCCTCCTGCCACCATGAGGGAGGCATCAGTCATGATGTAGAAGGGGTGGTTGATGTCAGGGGTGCATAAAATGGGTTGTCAGAGGAATGCATTCTTCAGGGTGCAGAAGGCTCATTGTTCATTATCTCCCCAGTGCCAGGTAGCATTTTTTCTGGTTAGGAGAAGTAGTGGTTGGGCAATGTCAGAGAAGGCAGGGATGAACTTCCTGTAAAAATTGCAAAATCCAATGAAGGATCGAACTCCTTTTATGTCCTTAGGGGGTTCCCATTTCTCAATGGCAGACAGTTTAGATGAGTCCATATGGACCCTGTCTTTTGAGATGAGGAGTCCAAGGTATTCCACAGCTTCTTGGTTGAATGAGCATTTCTTGGGGCAGAGGTACAGATGTTGTTCCTTGAATTGTTGGAGTACCTTGTGGGTTTGTTCCTTGTGGAGGGCTGGGTCAGCAGAGTGGATGAGGACATCATCCATATAGATGATGAGCCATCCTTTGGCAATAAAATCTCCAAATGTGTTGTCCATGTAGGCTTGGAACGTGGCAGGGGAGTTGCTCATTCCAAAGAACATTATGGTAGGTTCAAAGAGTCCTAGGGGGGTTGTAAAGGCTGCCTTCCAATGATCTTTTGGTTTGATGATGATGTTATTATACCCCCATCAGATGTCGAGTTTAGTGAAGATGGATGACCCTTTTAGTTTGTCAATGAGGTCAGAAATTCTGGGGAGGGGATAGGCATTTTTGACCATGTGTTGTTTGAGATATCAATAGTCTTGACACAGCTGCAATTTTCTGTCTTTCTTTTGTATGAAAAAGAACAGGGTAGCTTGGGGGGAGTTTGATGGTTGTATTTTTCTGTTGGCCAAATTTTCTTTCATGAATTTCTTGCAAGCCTCCATTTCTTTGGGGTTAAGGGAGTAGTTTCTGGCTCTTTCAGGATGAAGCTGGGGAGGAGATCTATCCCATGGTTGAAGGATTGACTAGGAGGGAGCTTGGTGATTTCTTTGTTGGTGAAGACATTTTTATATTGTTGATATTGAGGGGGGATCCCTTCTTTCGACTTGGTGACTTCTTGGGTGATGGTTGTGGAGATTGTTACTTTTTGGATGTGTTCGGGGAATTCCTTGAATCATTGTCAATAGACTTTGTGCATTTTGACATTTTCATTGCAATTTAGGAATCTGAGGAGGTATCTCTGGGCTAGGGCTTCCACTCCATCTTGTTTCCTCAGTTTGTTAGAAGGTCCCAGCATGACTTCTTTGGTTATCCAATCAATGGAGGGGTTCTGAAATGATCCTTAAGCCTAAAGCTTCAGGTAACACACAACTACTGGAATGGAGGAATGGAAGATAGGAAATGAGCCCTAAGGTCTCTCGAGTCCTGCTAAGGATGGTAGTATCTGAAGAGACTAGACTGGGGATTCCAGTCATAGCTCGTCTGGTTTATATATTCATACTATTGTGTGTACATGTTTGGTAAATATTCTAAATGAGGAAAATCATACAATGGCGGTAATTAATAACATGAGGTATAGGCTATGCATAATGGAAGGAATGGAGATTAAAGGCATGAGGTGCACACACAGTATGGCAGAATGGAAGAGAAGCATAGACAGTAATTACTGTGGAAATAATATAACCATATCAGGATTAGATCTCAGATCTAATTGGGGAAAGTGAATGAAAGTAAAGTGTCTTTAGTGCAGAGTCCTGGGTGAGCCAATGTCTGTGATCTCTGTAGTGAAGAGTAAATAAAACTGGTGCTGGTTGAGCACACATGACCTAATCACATGATCTGATAAGATAAGATGACGAAAAAGAGAGTGAACAAAGAGTGAACATAGTTACAACCATAACAGGTTCTTTTTGGTTAACCAAGTCATTCCTAGAATGATATTCTGTTGTTTTCTGCTGGCTAGCACCAGGAAGTCCCTTTCTTCTTAGTCTTGGTCTATCTGAATGGAGAGCCAAACTTTGAATTGGATTTGTCCCATTTTATTGGTGGTTCTGTCTGCATTATACATATTCTAGGGTTGTTTAAGGGGAATGAGGGGCATTCTATGCCTTTTTGCAAAGGCATAGTCAATAAAACAGGCAGTAGCCCCACAGTTGATCAGTGCTGTGGTGCTTGCAACTTTTGAGCTTTCTGGATTCGAAAAGGTTATAGGGATGAATAGGGATTTCTCATTTGTTTTTGCAGTTATAGTTGGAAGTGTAGGAGAGCAGGTCATTGCCCCAAGTCTCCTTTTTAAAAATCCCCTTCATTGAGGCAATCAATTTGTTCTTCATTTTCCCCATTTGTCTTATCAAAGTGTTCCTTTAAAGTCCTAAGGACTTCTTCCCTGTCTACTTTCTGTTCTCCTAACTTCTTCATGTACCCTTCTAATTTGTCTGTTGGGGAGTTTATTTCTCTGATTCATTCTTGGTTTCGGGGGGGTGGTGGTCTGCTGTAAGTGGGTGTTTTAGTGAGTTTGTATGTGGCTTGTCCTTGATGATTTCAGGTGTGACATCCAATTTTGTGGCAATGGTAGCAGCAATTTTCTCTGTTATGTCTGTTCCATTCCGCCTCTGAGAGCCTTACTACGTCTATGTCCATAGCATTGGAGTCAGGTTTCCTTGCTTGGAAGTCTCCTCAGGAGGACTGGAATCTTCCAAGTTGGAAGTTGTTTAGCCTTTCATATGCCTGGGTGTGAGTGCTGGCAGATGTCATCCATCCTTTCAGGGTAGTTGGTTTGATTCCTTGAAGGATGTCACTGATTAAGTTAAATGGTAATCCGGCACAGAAGAGGTTGCAGATCATGGCTTCATCAGTCATTTTGGTGAGGGAGAGGAGTAGGTTGAACTGGGTGGAGTAGTCTTTCAGGGCTTCTGCTGTTATTCCCCTCATTCTCAAGGTCCAGATTCTCCTCCTTGCATCTATGGCTTCATCTTTTGGGAAGAAGGCATTTTTGAAGTTTTCTTTGAATGTTTCCCATTTCTTGTAGTTGTTGCTTGTTTCCAATTTATCATAGTATCCTTCAGTGAAGATCTTCCCTTGTCCTTTGCTCATCTTTGCTAAAGCCACTGTAATGATCTCTTCATCTGCTAGTTTGGTTTTTTTGACATTTCACCATGCTTTCATGGCCTTTAACCACCAGTTGGCATCTTCTACCTTCCTGGTGAAGTCCTTGGGTAAGTTTTCTTTTCCCATTTCGTCATCTTCTTCATCAGTATCACTGTCAAAATTCCACTCTTCTTCATCTGGTCTGGGGAGGTGGATGTCAGGGTCAGGTGGGACAATTGGTTGGAGGGAGTCTAGTCAGATTGAAGGATTGAGGGGATTGGATAGGGGTGGTTGTCTCAGATGAGGACATTTCTCTGGATTGCTGTCTTTCTTGATGTTGTTGTTGCCACCTCAGTATATTGGCTTTATCTCTTGCTTGTGTGTTGGAAAGATTGGTCTGGCTTGCTCTCTGCTGTGCTCTGTAGAATGCCCTGTCATCTGGTGAGAGATTAGGGTCATTAAGAGGATCATGATCGGATATGTTGGGCAGGTGTTTGGTAACACTCTTAATTTCTTGTTTCAGCTAGTTCTTTTGTTATGATGCAGGCGATCTTCCGTGTGGTTCTGGAATAGAGTAAGGTCTTCCTTATTAAAGAAGAGTAATTTCTCGAAGGGAGTAGCATTCAATCGTGAGTGGAATGAAGACTTGTTTTAAGATTTGAATACCAGAAGATACACACGAATGCATAGAACTAGCTGAGGGCTACTTCTATGATATAGAGGGTTTTTATAGTAAGTAATTCAGAGACTATGGAAAGGGCTGGAATATGAGGGAAAGATGGGAACTATGATCTGATCAGAGAGGAGGTAAGAATGTTAGTCCCTTTCTGAAGACTGTGGGGGTTCTAGAAGTGATATAAAGAGAAAACAATAGGAAGTGGATGGTTCCAGATCAGAACATATCTGATCAGGATAATCTATCGAAGAAGGGGTGAAAGAGAGATAGCAAGAGATATCAAGGGAGGGGTCCCGGTCTGGAACTAGTTCTGACCGGAACTGTCTATTTCGTAACAAATACCTTGTTGATCCATGTATTTTGTTCTTAATCTTGATATACACCTTTCTGGGTATCATCTATGCATTCCCAAGAATCCCCTCCTCTTGTGCCTCAGCTCCTCTCCATTCTCCCCTCTTACCAACCTCAGCCAGCCTGAGTCTACCTGGCTTCAGCTAGATGTTCCACTCTTAACTCTTCTGAGTTAACCTAGAGTGCAGGAATGTGTACACGAATTCAGATGTGTACCATTGTTATACCAGTTATAACAAGGGGCCACCTATCACCAGGAACAAGGGGTGGTAAAACTGAAGCCCAAGGGAAGGGGTGACCTATCACCAGAAACAAAGAGAGGTGGGTGAAACCAAAGCCCAAAGGAAGGGGCAACCTATCACTGGAAATAAAGAGAGGATTGTGCCCAGTCTAGTACATCCTGCACTGGGCAGAGAGTACAGCTATTCTAGAAAGGCAAAGGTCAGTTTTGGAATAGGGACATGGGTCTGGGACAATCTCTCTGATTGAGGGGTGCAATTGGTGAAATTGCCCAGATAGTTCATGTGAACGCTTGAGATTGTGGTCCATCACCTAGGTTGGTTCCTGGTGGTACCAGCCAGTTGCCCTTATCCAGAGGGGCTGCCTTCCAGGTTATCTACCTGGTTCCAGGTCTGTACTAGGTCAGTTCCTAGAAGCACCTGATTGGGATCAGCTTCCACAGTGAATGGGTTCAAGACATCCCCCCATTTCCCAAGTGATATGGGTCATCATCCCCTTTCCACAAGGGCACATTCCATTCCCAGGGTGATTAGTCCCAGTACCAAGATGGATGGATACGAGGAGATCTGGGTTTCCTCCAGGAGCAGTAGATTGCTACCCAGTGCATAGTCTGTTGGGAGTGGCTATCCTGTGTGGAGTCCCTGTTATCCCCATGATACATCAGTTTATCCTAATGAGGCATTCCTCAAGGAAGTTTAGCAGATGGGGTTAGCTATCCATTCCTGGCAGTCACCTGTACTGCATTTGATAGATAGGGTCAGTGGAACTGGCTATCCATCCCTTTCCTTGGGACATCAAACCTGGATTGGCTTATGGAGGGGCTTCATCCAAGTCAGAAGTAATGTGATGGTTCCAGTGATTCTTAGAGAACCTTCACCAGACCAGAGATTTTAATGGGACAAGAATAAATAGACTGGAGCAGTGAAAGGAGTATGGGTCTTGAGGTCTATTGAGGCCATCATCCTAAACATTCAGATGAACATGACTGGCAGGTTGGTTGGGGTAGCTAATCCCTTCCTTCCTGGGATTTATAGTCTCCCAGACTAGGCCTTTTATCTCTCTTGCCTGAGGTCTTATGGTTCCCTTCTCTAGGAGGAACAGTGGAGCAGTTTAATAATGATACTCCAGGTTGTCAGTGAAGGGGAGGTTTAAAACCTATCCCTGGCATGATGAGGGGCACTGACTGAGTGGGATTGTCTGCCCATTTCATGGGTGATTCATCCTCAGCATGGCTGATTGAAGGGGGAGTTGGTAACATGGATAAATGGGTTACTGCTTCTATCTCCTTGATGGTAGGTACACTGATGGGTAATGGTCCAGTCTTCTCCATTATATTTCCTGCATTCTATGACTGGAGGTTGATCACAGAGGTCACAGGAAATGTTGTCTCAGCAGTGGGAACACCAGTTATTGGTGTTGTTACGTGGAACGTAACAATGGTACTCGTCTGTGTAGTACCAACCGTCCACTCATACTCAGTTACGAGGACGTCTAGCCTGGGCTAGTCTAGACTTGGTCTGGCCAAGTGTGGTAATGAAGGGAGGGCGGAGATAGAAGGCAAGAGAGGGGGCGGTCTCGAGGAACTCGGTTGATATTACCCAGAAAGGAGTATATCAAGGTTAGAGTTACATCGAAGTGGCGATCTAATATATATAGTACTAGATTTAGGGCCGGAGGCGGAGTCCTAAATCTAGAAGAGGAAATAGACACGTCGCGTCGCGGGTCACGTGTAGGTAAACGAGGAATATAAGGGGAAACGCATAACCTATAAAGAGAAGGCTATGTAGGAGGCAGTGTCCGTGAGTCAGAAGTAAATATGAAATAGTATGCATATGAAATGGGAGAACCCGAAGGCGGTTCATGGGGCAGTCCGGGTGGGGCGGTGTGAGGAAAGATCCGGGGGCGGTACCCGGGAATAGCCGTGGAGGTGAAGACGAGGTTATCCCTCGAAGAGGGTTTCGTCGAGGAGGTCGGCCCACGTGGAACCGGGGATGTCTAAGTCGTGGAGATTGTTGAAGATCTCCTCGAAGAGGGGGAGTCCTGGGTGGTCCAGGTGTAGAGTCGGTGAATCATAAGGAGGAGGAGAAAAACTAAGCGGATCCTCATCAGCACTTGTAACAGGTGTCATCCAGTGGGATTGTTTCAGAGTTGGGGTCAACAATGATGGGCTCATTGCTCCAATTGAAGGGTTTAAAGGGAGTGGTAGGGTCCCATAGGGATCCAAGGTCATGCCATTTCTTGTCTTCCTTGTCCCTCTGGGAAGTCTTTCCTTTTCCTCTGGAAAGAAGGTCTACTCCCTTCTCTGGTGCCAATTCCTCTTTGGCTTTACAATTCCTCAAAATATCAAGGAAGCAATCGTGTAGGTTAGAATCCTCTCCTTGGTGTAGATGATTCTTCATGTGACATCCCTTTTTCTTGCAAGAGAAGCATAGGTCATTCTTGAGGCAATAGAACAATTTGCTTTTAGAAAGCTGCTTCCTTGGGGAGGGAGTATGGATGAAGGAGGAGATGGATCTATCCTTTGAATGCAATGGGGAGGTTCATTTGATGGGTTCATCAGTGGGGGAGGGAGGTGGAGGAGAGGATGGTGGAGAGGAGCAACAGAAGGTTGGTAACCATGGGTCATACTGCTTCCTTGGATGAATGTAAAGTGGTTCTGAGAATGGGTCGATGGAGATGGAGATTCTGAGGGGACTGGGATAGCATGGTTGGTGTATCTCCAGGGGAAGCAAGGAGGATGAAGGGGATTGGCACATCTGTGGGTTAGTTTCTACTAAGATGTGGTTTGTTTTGCTGGAGGGTTCCAGCCAAGGTGGAGGGATGCTAGACAGCATGGCCTAAAGTGTAACCTTGATCTTTTGTTACAATTATGACCAGCAAGCATAATAAGTGGACATGATGCATATTCTTTATCTGGTAAGACTGGTCCACAAAGTGAAGGCACAGGATGTCAGCCCTAATATGATTAGGGATAGCAGGCTCCAAGTGATAAGTCTTGGAGGGAGCCAATGGGGGTCATGCTGGTAATGATGAGGGTGAACATGAGTTCTTGGTGTAGAGAATATGTGGAGGGTTGGTTGTTGTCAAGTCAGATTTGACTGAAGAGGGTGAACTAGGGGAAATGGGACTTCCTCTAGAACATGTTGGCAGGAGATGACAGAGCCAAGTAGAAGGTTGGCCCTTCTAGGTAGTGTCATTGATGGGTGACAACAGGAGTCTTCTCAACAAGAAAAGGAAAGATAGGAGGGCAGTGAAAGAGAGCAAGCAGGAGGAGATTGCAGGAAATGAAGATCTATAAGCACCAGTATACTGGGTAAGGAGTACACATGAGGTATCAGATCAAGGTTAGAGAAGAAGAGCTATTAGGGCAGAGCTCTAACTTATATACCCTGGCTCTGAGGCTATGTAACCAGATTAAGTAATGCTAAGTATGGTAAGGATAGGGTCAAATTCGGAGATATAATGAAAGAGAAAGGATATCAAAAGGAGTGTTATCCAAGTTAGGACAAGAGGGAAGCATAGCCAAGGGAGGCTGTGGAAGAACAGCTGAGGGAGGCTGTGGCAGGGGTAGTCAAAGGAGGCTATTGCAGAGATAGCCAGAAGAGGCGATTGTGGAGATAGCCAGAGGAGGCTATTGCAGAGATAGCTGGAGGAGGCTATTGCAGAGATAGCCAAAGGTTGTGGGGAGACTGCCAGGGGAGGTAGTAGGGAAATGACCGAGGGAAGGTAGTGATGGGTCTATTGGAACTATCTGCATCCTCACAGAGGAATATGTGGGGTGATAGCAGTGAAGAATGATGGTTGAGTGGGAGCTACTCACTGAACCTAGAAGAAGTGGTAGCAGCAAGGAGTTGCGAGTGACCCATTAGTCTCTACTTCAATAGAATAGGACTGATAGCAGTGTCAGAGTGAGTTTGAGGAGTAAATAATAGAGGACAATAGTTCCTTCAAGCATACCAAGTCCCATAGTCTTGTGGACTAGAACAAGGACACAGAGAAGAGGGAAATAGTGCTATTAGCACCTTTGTACTATGTACAGGATATTGCTATGATATGAACCTCCTTTGTTATTGTATGTAGGGCATCCAGCCCAGTATAAGTATACTCTGGAAGTAAGGTTAAAGAGGAGTTGGAATGTAATGACAACTCCTTATGGTAAAGCCCTAAGACCTATAGATAAAAGGTCTTATCGCTATAGGTTAGACCAAGTGGTAAAGGCTAGAATATCATGTCATAGATAAGGGTAGAATCCTGTAGAACTTCATAGAAGTCTCCTATCACCTGGTATGACCTAGAATACCCTGAGATCTGGATAGAGGGCATGATGTCATGGTCTAGACATCAGGATGAAGAGTATGATGCAATATCTGTCACTGTGTGTGACAATCTAGAACTGTATGACTTGTAGATCACCATGTCCCTTTAGAATTGGAATGGTCTAGTGCTCCAACAGACCTAGAAGGGTCTGAAGCTGGTCTAAGTTTAGATGGAGTCTAATACTTAGCCCTAGCCAATATACCATATCTGGTAGAAGTCCAGACTGGTCTATCAACCATTAGTGAATATGAATAGCAACTGAATCAAGGATACTGTGGACATAGAAGGATGAAAGTCTGAAGTAGAATATCACAGTTCCAACACTCCCCTTCACTAGAATATTCCGGATAAGGAATTATGGTCCAAACCCCATAATGGTTAGTGAACCCCGTTCAAGAGTTAATCACTTCTTGAATAGGAAAAGAAGTCTCAAAGGACCTTAACCATATCTGTTCAAAGACAATGAGGTTAATATTCTCATGGTAGCCATTATAAATTCTGCTTGTTGATTTGAGCCCTGAAGAGCAAAAACGCTCTAGGATCCTGTGCTCAGATAAAGGAGTCCTAATGGTGATAAAACACCAATGGTCAGCTCTTACACTGAACAGTGAGGATTCTTGTTGGAGCCCTGAAAATGGGTCAACAGTTCCTGTAATGTGATATGTGATAGTTTATACTCTTTCTGGAGTAACAATAGTTTATCCTCATTCTGGAGTATCCCATAGGAGATGGCTATAAGGTTAATTCTCAACCACATGAATGTAGGTGGGAGAATGAACCCTTTGCTATCACTACCTGTTAAGGTAAGTCAATGTTGGTTTGTCCAAGACAGAATCAATGATGACAAATGACTGCAAGAGAGAATATTAATTCCCTTTTTGGAGATATGTGTGATGGGTAATCAAACAGTTTTTGCCCCATTTATGATATGGCAAATGGTTTGAGTACTGTCTCCATCATCACATACATATGTAGCCCTGTTGATCGAATGATTGAATAGCTTATAAAGCCTCAGAGATAAATCTATGGTCAAGTGCCTGTTAGGATAAAAAAATGTTCCTGACATTAATCTCCAATAGAGAAGTGACCAGGCAAAGTGTTTACTGTCTCTGGTGGAATATAATTTTCAACCAGGTAATATGATAGTTTAACGTCTTTCTGGACAAGTGATAGTTTAACATCTTTCTGGATGTAGCAGTAATACTGGGGTGAGTTCAGCTTCTCACCATTGAGCCTCAATTAAACCTAATGTTGGTAGGTTCAGTGAAACCTGTAAAAGTTGTGTCTCATCCAGTTCCTGTATTAACCAAGAACTTCTGGATGGTGTCCAAAGAGAAGACAATCCCATTGAACATATTGTACATGCTCAGGATGTAAAACTCGTGATCATAGGGTCCTAAGCCATGTCACTAAAATCTGTAACAAAATCTTCATCAACATTATCAGGTTGATGCCAGATTTCTCCAAGTGTAGGTCAATGCACCATAACTTGGGATGATTCAGATTTCTTGATATATGCACTTTTTACCTCCTCTTCAATGAACTTTTCTTTCAGTTCATGAGGGCTATGGTGGAGTCATATTCAGTGAATATCAAGTTAAGTACTTGATAGACTAAGCTTCTTATAGAGCCTCAGTTTAAAGTCCTGGAGACCTCAAGATGGCAGATACATCTTGGCTTTGCAACAAATAATACTCCTGGCTTTATATGTGGTTGATAACCACAAAACCTATAAAGTTCAGTTATTAGTCCCCATTTATAGCCTAGATGGCCTCATTCAATTTTGTCAGCTAACCCAACACTGATGAGTAATTTGAATGGAGATGCAGGATAACTGAATGATGGAAGTGGTCTCTACTTCTCATCTCTCTAACCATTATAATGGTAGAGTAGGTCTTTGAAATCATGTACCTTGTTGGTCGGTAAGTAGCCCTGAAATTAGGTGGGCCTGCAACTTGTAAATCCTGTTCTTCCAATCAGGTTTGATGTCTGTGGTTGGTTAGCTAATCCCTACCCATCTGCTTGGTAGAATAGAAATGTAGACTGTGTCTTGTCTCAATGCAGAGTGAATTGTCACCTTTCCAATTCCTTTGTCTTAGATCTGGTTCCGGTATTGGAATGAGTTGTTCTGATAATGTCTGCTCTTCATCAAGCAACCAGTTCTTCTTTTGAAATCTCCCCTTTGCCCAAGATATATGGGTCTTATGTAGGTGAAGTGGAGAGTGGAGTATAAAGCTCCAAAAGCTAGACTGTACCAGTTTATAGTGGTACAACAAATCATCTCATTAGTCCAGGACTGAATGAAACCAACAGAAATGGAAAGTGATACTGGTGCTGTCGATACCAGTGGGATTTGTTGGGTAGCCAACCAAAGGTGTGTGCATACTTGCATCACAGAGTGAGTCCAACTAGTCAATGATCAGTTGACCTCGTGACATCACATTCAGGATCCTGCCTGAACAATTCACAGATCATTCTAAATGTTGTGAAGGTATTTTTCAACCTTATGATTTTAAGTAAAGCATATTTGCCTTGACTCCTTGAAACAACAGCTGAGAGGTAGAATTTATGACCTTTTAAAATGACTTGTGATGTCAAGATGTGTTCACCAGTTATCTCAATAAAGAGTACCAGTTACTTGTTCATGACACAACATATATCAACTCCACACTTCTCAATCTGTACTATCAGAAAGGAAATGGAGTGATAGGAATGTTGTAATGGAAGCCTAAGCAACCACTAGCTGGATGATCTGTTTTGCAATGTACACCAACTACTGGCGAGGTAAAAGAGAAGAGTAGCCTTAGTCCTTAATCAGAGTTCTGGCCCTGAACCATAGACACCAGGTGGACACTAAGACAAGTGGATTAGACTGGGGAAATATCATATGATGTACAGGGTTTATATACTAGAGAGAGATGTGCACAGACCAAGTGCTGTAAATAGTAATTGCCTAAGATGGTCAAAGTAAAGAAAACAGGCATGAGAAAGAGAAGTTGATGATGGGAAAAAGAAGAGTAACAATGTGAGAGAAGAGCAGAAATTAAGTACACATGTCATGATATCATTGTTGATCATGTGATCTTTCCCATGGTCATGTGCAATGTGTTGAATATAATGGATGAAATGGTAAAGGATAGCTAAGTCTGAAAAAGTTTGAAAATATTATATATCATAACACTACTCCCTCTTTAAGACTCAAATTCCAGATGAGTCCTGTGAAATTTTGATTCAGTATAGTTTTCATATGGTGAAAATAAGGATTGGAAATCTGCTATTGATAGTCTGTGGAGTTTATGAGGGGCAGAAGAGTTTTGATGGTGGAAATCAGCTGCTGCATCTGGTGCAGTATTAATAATGTCAGCTGTTTTCCATGTGCAGTCTGTTTCATTGTAACCTTTCCAATGTACCAGATATTGTAGTTTCCTGTTTACAAAGCATGAACCTGCAATGTAATCTATTTCGAACTGTTCTTCTCCTTCTTTGTCTATCTCGATTGCATCAGGTCTTGAGATAGGTTGACCTGGGAGAGTTTCTCTGTATGGTTTTATATGGAAGATGTTGATGGTGGGGTGAATGTGGATGGTGGAGGGGAGAATAAGTTCTACAGCATTAGGAAGGACTCTTTTGATCTGATAAGATCCAATCAATTTTTGGGTAAGCTTCTTCGCCATATAAGGAAGTTTTAATTTATCTGTGGATAGCCAGACTTGCTGGCCGATCATGTACTCCAGGGTCTCTGAGCTTCTTTTGTCAGTAGATCTTTTCATCCTCTTCTTAGATTCATTAAGGGCCTACTCTATCTCCTTGTGTGAATGACCAAATTCTCTGCTGAACTCAGCACCTGGACCTGTCGCTTTTCCTTCGAATCCCATGTGAGGGGCATAATTATGTGTTATTGCAAAAGCAATGGAACCAGTGAAGGTGGTGAGGGTGTTATTGTGAGAGAATTGTGTGGAATACTTTAGTAGTCACTAAAGTAAAGGTAGTCTACTGTGGTGCGATGTAAGGCTTGCTTATGTAAGCCAACTACCTAATCTGGAATATAATATCCAACACTTCCCCTCAAACATGAGAGGCTAAGACAATAGACTGTAAGTGTTTGTTCTCATGAAAGATGGTAAAATCAACAGAAAGTATACCAAATGATTATTAAATGAAAGACTTTGTAGTTCATGTAGCAGCATCGTATGCACAGGTGAGTCTGTCCATGGCTGCATGCGTGTGATGTCCATATATGGTAAGTCGTGCCTTGGATAGTAGCACTGTGCTATCTCTGCATACTCCATTGTCCTTGATCGACTCTGGTGCTATCGTCTTCACGTTTTGTGCCTCGGGGTTGCTTCCCCAGCCTCTGTACACAATGTACATTGTATCTGGCACATCTGATCAGCCCAATTTGGCTTTGATGCAACCGTTTTGCGTGGTAAGTCCGTTTTCTCAATTGGACCTGATTAACTCTTCTAGGTTGCAATTTTGACTTTCCTCGTCAATGTGGTGGGTTAACAGGCTCGGTAGGATGTCTGTTGTGATGGCTAGGTGGTGTGGGTGGCCCAGGTGCGTTGTCCATTGAGCACTTTCACTGTCCTCGCTGATTCTGCCCTACTGCAGCTAGTTTCTTCATTCAACTCATTTCAAGCCATAACACGCACTGCCTGGTGCCTCACCCTTTCCGCACCTTTCCCCATGCCATCTGAAGCTGTATGCACCATTCCAGCACAGTGCTTTGCCTCCAATGCCTTCTCCTTCGTCCTGATCACCCAAATGGTCTCTAGGGGCTATAACTCGACTTTGTGGCTTCGTTTCATTGATGCACTGCTCCCTGTCGCTTATACGACATCTCCCATGGTCCCTGGAGGTGCCTGGGTCGTTCCACCAGTGCACTTTGCCCTTTATGCTTCCACTTTCACCATTTTCACCATCCTGGCCTCCTGGCCCTTTATCTCGACATAGCGACTTTGGATCTTCAAAGCGCTGGTTCCTATGCCTTGTGGGACATCTCTCAAGCATCCCAACACTGTCTACACCATTCCACCACAGCGCTTTGGCCTTAGCACCTCCAACTTCATCCTTTTCACCTCTAGAGCCTTCTGGACCTCTATCTCGGCCTGGTGACTTCATATCAACATAGCATCACTTTCTACCACCTTCAGGACATCTTGGGGTACTGCAGTGATGGCCTGGTGAGTGCGCTTCGTCGCCCTTGGGTACTCCTGAAGCATCTGCTTCATCCCTGGTAGATCTGATGTTGTAGCTTGCTAATGCTGTCCTCTCCTTTTTGAGCTTGACATTCAGGGTTTCATCATTCTCCCACTTGCTCAGCATGTTTTGACATGTGTGTACACTCTCCCCTTCAACCTGTAAGTCCTGTTGTGCTTCCTCTGCTAATTCCACTGCTGCTCTTTCATGTGCAGCATCTGCATTCAGTCCAACAGCAATTTCACCTCCTGGTGTGTTCAGGTTGACTTTCCACTCAGTGTCTGGCTTGTCCACTGGCCTCGTGGGCCCTGTGCATTTTGTGTGTGAGTTCACGTCATCAGCAGTCTTGTCGGTGACCTGTGGAATGGCTTTTTCAGGTTTCCAACTGACCACTGCTTCATCTGCCCCACCCCCTTGCTCAGTTTCTGACGTGTTTTCATGGGTTTTGGTAGGTTTAATGAATGTTTTTGGGTCGTTTCGGCTGCTCACTGGGGTTGTGACACTTCTGCCAACAGTCGCTTTGGCCATGGTCACTATGCCCAGTCCTCTTACTGTGGCTGTATCCTCATCAACTCTCCTGCATGGCTTTTCACCCTTCTTGACTTCCATCTGGAGGCATTTGGCCACTTCCATCTGCCAGTTCCAAAGGCATTGTTGCTCGTAGGTTTGGTGGGGGCTAGGGTGTTTTCTGGACTTGATTATTGGTAGTACAGTAGCACAGTGGGATTCCAGAGTAGTGCACTTTGCTTTCTGTGCTGTGCTGACCATTTTCTCACAGAAATCTGTCCAATCGTGTCCATCAAGACTTGAAACTTCCATTTTCATGCCATCTTCAAGTTTGGCTTCAAAAGGCATTTTCCAACTTTGGAATTTGAGTTGGGAGTGATCTACTGGGCTCGGAAGAGCTGGCTCATAACCTGTGGAATACTTTAGTAGTCACTAAAGTAAAGGTAACCTACTGTGGTGCGATGTAAGGCTTGCTTATGTAAGCCAACTACTTAATCTGGAATATAATATCCAACAAATTGGGCCATTTTTATCCAGTCTGTCCACACCTCTTGCTTCTTGGATATGTAAGAGTGGAGATATTGTTCTAATTCTCTATTGATATGCTTTGTTTGCCTGTCATTTGAGGGTGATATGCAGTGGATATATTTTGAGATATAGATAGGAGTTTGCAGAGCTCTTGAGTGAAGTCTAAAATAAACTGTGGTCTGTGATCTGGAACTATAGTAGAAGGTAGTCTGTGTATGCACCAAACATCGTCTCTAAATACTTTTGCTAAGTCCAAAAAGGAGACTGTATCATAACAAGGAATGAAGACAACTTCTTTGGAGAAGTGGTCTACGACAATGCAAATAGCTGTGTAGGTATGGGATTTAGATAATCCCATAATGAAATCAACCGAGAGATTTCCCAAGATCTAGTAGATATAGGTAAAGGAATGAGTTTTCCTGCTGGTGCCTCTGAGGTTCCCTTTGTTTGGGTGCACACTTGGCAGCTGTCTATATATGTTTTAACATCTTTGGTTACTCCAGGCCATGAAAAGTGCCTTGTGAGTAAGTGTATAGTATGTCTGTGTCTGGAATGTCCTGCTATGGGATGATTGTGACATACATAAAGTTAAGAGTTCTGTATGTAATGATTCAGGAATGAAGATTTTGTTTTTGTGATTTTTGAAAATATTATAATCAGACATGAAAGAAAAGTCCTGAATAGCATCAACACCCAATTTGGATGATTCATGCCTCAAGGTTTCCATAAAGGAAGAAGAAAGTTGTACATTATTAATAAAAAGATGAGGTGGAAGTACAGTAATATTTTCATTATGGTCCTTTACCACATTGCCATGATCTGGTTGACATGATAATGCATCTGCTCATCCATTGCTTGATCCCAGTTTATAAATAAAGACATAGTTAAACTCTTGTAGAAGTGTGTGCCATCATGCCTGTCTTCCTGATAGAGTTTGAGGCTTTTTCCAATATTTGAGATTCTTGTGATCTGTCCAGATCTCAAAGTTCTCTCTATCAGGGAGGTAGTGCCTCCACTCTTCTAATGCATGAATGACTGCCAGGAGTTCTTTGTTATAAATAGGATAATTTCACTCAGTAGAGTTGAATGAATGTGAAATGAAGGCACATGGTCACCATAGTCTGTCATCAGATTTTACAGAAAGAACTGCTCCAGGTGCTATATCTGAAGCATCAGTTTTGATCCTCATTTCCTTGTCCCAATCTGGATAGGCTAAGAGGGGAGCCATCTTGAACTTGTTCTTTAGCATTTCAAATGCTTTTTGTTGGTCAGGACCCCAGTGGAAAGGAACATCTTTTTTTGTTAGATCGTTCAGGGGTCAGGTGATGTCTGTGAATCCTTCTATGAATTGCCAATAATAGTTACAAAGTCTGAGGAAGCCTTGCAGTCCTTTTAAGCATGTGGGAATTGGCCAATCCATGACCCCTGACATCTTCTTTTCCTGCATCTTGACTCCCTCTTTAGATACTACCATACCCAAGAAGTCTACTTTGTTCTTCAAAAACTGACACTTTTCTGGTTTCACATAAAGGTCATTTTCCTCCAATCAGTGAAGAACTTCCTTTACAATCTCCTTGTATTCAGCTTGCATTTGTCCTTTCATAAATAACATACAGTCATCAATGTAAATAACTAGTACAGCATACATGTCATTAAATATGTCGTTCATCATAGTTTGGAAAGTAGGAGGGGAATTTGTCATTCTGAAATACATTACAGTAGGTTCGTAGGTGCCAATAGGAGTGATGAATGCTCCTTTCCATTCATTGCCTTCTTTGATTCTTACATTGTTGTAATCCCAATGAAGATCTAGGCAGATGAACATATTGGCATCTTTGAGCCAATCAATGAGTGTGGGTATGAGGGGAAGTGGGTAAGCGTTTTTGATGGTGCCCTCATTTAAATATTGGTAGTCCATAATGAGTCATTTCTTTCCATCCTTTTTGGGTATGAAGAAGACAGGTGTGGTTTGGGGGGATTTTGATGGTTGAATATACCCCTTTTTAAGTTTTTTTTCTACAAACATGTGGACTTCATCCATTTCTACATCAGAAAGAGGAATGACACGTCCTTTCTTGGGAATGAAATCTTTCTTGAGATCTATGGTGTAATCTCAAGGTTTTCATTCAGGCATACATTCTAATTCCTTTTCTGAAAACATGTTTAGGAAGTCATGGTAGACTTCTGGCACCTTTTCTTTTAACCCTTCTTTGATAACTTGGATAGAATGTTTTTCGCTGCATAAATGAGGAAGTGGGGGGTAGGGTCCACCACCGATGACTTGGCAGTATTCTGTACATCTGGGAAAGGAAATAGTTTTAGCAAACCAATCAATGTCTGGGTTGTGGCAGTATAGCCAATTGTATCCAATAATTAAATGGTGGGATCCAAGTCAAGAATGACCTCAAAATTGTCTTGGATGCCAATGATTAATTTAATCAAATGGGTGACCTTGCCTATTGCTCTGTTTCAGCCATTGGCATTGATAACTGCAATAGGGTTAGTGATCACATATTGTTTTAGTTCATGTTTTTGTACATAAGATTCATTAATGAAAGTGTGAGATGCCCCTGAATTCAGAAGTGCCTGAACAGAAGATTTCTGCCATTGGTCACTCTGTTTTCTCATCAACATGGTTTTGACAGAGAATTCTCTGCTGAAATGCAATGTGGATGACTGTTGGGCAATAATGTTAGGTTGGTTGAGGGATTTATAAATAGGGGAATTTTCTACTTGCTGAACAAGGGAATCAAGTATGCTATATTTTAATTCTGGCACCATGCTCCAAGGAATCACCCTTTCAGAATGCATATTTTTATTGGCAAGAAGAGTCGAAGAAATGGTACAAATGGGGAAATCATCCTTTGTGCAATCTACTCCTCCAATCTCATTTGTAATGTCCAAGAAAATAGTATGAATGCCAGCACTGAGTGCGGTGGGAGAAAAGTCCAAATTGTCTATTTGTTTGCAGAGACCCTCATCATCTACAAATATTGTCCTTTTGAAGATTTGGCTGCCTTGTGTTTGGCTTCTACTTCAAACTTGTCTCAGTAGAAGGCCTCAGCCTCTGCAGAAATAAAAGATTGCACAGATTGTGCATTGATAGAAGGTGGGGAAAATTGGGGAGGGCAAGATGGCAGAGTTGGGAGGGGGCAATTGTGGAAATCTTGTTGAACCCCATAGGTGGGTTCTGATGGATACTCATAGGAACCAGTGTCCCAGTTCCACACTGCTTGTTGTCAGATTGCAGGCTGATGTCTCTTGTTCAGGTTCTTTGAACAATTAGGCCATATGTGGCCAACCTGAGAGCACCCAAAACAAGTGTGAGTTTCCTTTTGCAAAGTCGCTTGTTATGCTCTGATCTTCATGGGTGCTCCTCTACCCAGTTGAATGCCCATAGGCATGAAATGATGTTGCCCCTGAGGCAGGCACGACAGTGGAGGGTATTGATATTGGCCCCCTTGTAGCCAAGGATAGTATTGCCCTTGTGGGCAGGGAGGTGGTCATGAAAATGAAGATGGCCCTGCTCTAGGTGGACTGCACTCTATCGCCATTTGCTTGTAAGCCCTGCCAATATGTCTATACTTGGTAATAAGCTCATCTAGGGTGAACGAGCTGGCTGGGGCATTGAGCTTTTGCCTTTCATAGATTCTGAAGTCAACAGCTTTCTTCAGTATCTCCATGGTGAATTTATCCACAATATGTATCTGCTTCTCTTCTTAAAACTTCAAATCTTTGAAGGAAGAGATCTATGGGATGTTCATTTTGTTTGAGCGCTTCTAGCTTCTTCTTGAGTGACTCGTGGGTGAGGATATCTATTTGGAAGTAGGCTTTTATCTTGTATTGTAATTGTGGCCATGTGGGCCACACTTCTTCTTCCAGCAGTAGTCCTATGGGGTTTTCTTGGGTGTCATATGCCTTATCCTCTTCCATATCTAGATATTTTTCAAGGGTGATCTGAGCAAATCCCTCTGTCTTCTTTTTAAAGTGTGACAGTACTGCCACACAATGAAGCTTGTCTGATTTCCATTGTTGGGCTGCAACCCAAAGGTGAAGCTTGATCCACCAGAGTCTAAACTTTCCTCTATCCCCATTCTATTTGTCAGGGTCAGCTATTTTCTTCATAACCAATGTTCTTTTGGATTCCAAATTAAGGTCTCAGATCCATGAGACCAAATCATCAATATCCAGTTGGTTTGACATCCTTGTTTCTTCTTCAGCTTGGTAAAACTAAAAATGAAAAATTGAGATCCTTACTGTGCAGTATCTTCCAACCACACTCTGGGGACTTGGCAAATGAAACTACATAGAAAGTACTTCTTTGACCGGAGGTAGTATCTTTTCCTCCATAAGGTTTAATAACACATTCTCTGGTGACTGCAGCAACCAGGAACAAAACTACACATATACTAAAAACTAACTGCTGATGCTCTACCTCTCTGATCACTCAGAGGACTACCAGTGTTCAAGATAACCTTGGTCTAGGGCTGCATGATGGCAGTTGTTCCCTAGTCAGTCTTAGCAAATGAAGCTCAACTCTCATGCTGGTATCACCTCAAAGGAGGGACTGAGAAAGGTTACATAATACAACAAAAGCTTGGGCTTGAACCCATGTCCTAAAGGTGTGGATGTAAAGAAATGAAAACATAGGGAAGCCCCTGATGGCACTCCTTAACCCTAGAGTCCAGGTAGTGTATAACAGTCTAATCCAAGTGTAATGGAAGCCTAAGCAATCACTAGCCAGATGATCTGTTTTGCAGCATACACCAACTACTGGTGAGGTAAAAGAGAAGAGTAGCCTTAGTCCTTAATCAGAGTTCTGGTCCTGAACCATAGACACCAGGTGGACACTAAGACAAGTGGATTAGACTGGGGAAATATCATATGATGTACAGGGTTTATATACTAGAGAGAGATGTGCACAGACCAAGTGCTGTAAATAGTAATTGCCTAAGATGGTCAAAGTAAAGAAGACAGGCATGAGAAAGAGAAGTTGATGATGGGAAAAAGAAGAGTAACAATGTGAGAGAAGAGCAGAAATTAAGTACACATGTTATGACATCATTGTTGATCATGTGATCTTTCCCACAGTCACGTGCAATGTGTTGAATATGATGGATGAGATGGTAAAGAATAGCTAAGTCTGAAAAAGTTTGAAACATTATATATCATAACAGATGTCTCCTTGGTTTTAGGAAATGGCAATGGATTTGTCTTCATCCTCAGTTCCATAGACAATGTCTCAATGGAATTAATCTGAAGATCTAATGAACCTGAATAGATGGTAGATGGCACCATAGGGACATGAGAGAGCATTTTCAAATTGCCTCTATCTCTCAAGGTAGCTGCCAATGGAAATTGGACATCCAGAAACATTTCAGGATCTGAATTGTGCTAAGCAAGATTGATAGGTTCCAATGTTTGTTGTGACTGATTCTAGAAAGCAAGAATATGCATTTCCAGATTCTTATCACTGTAGTGGAAAACATGTGGTTCCAGGGTAGGATAACCACACAAGAGTTCCATAGTGAGAGCTGTCAATGGATTGACACACGGAATCTCTTGAGAGGGGTACAACAGGTAGATGTTAAATGTCTTCAGTGAAGATGGAAGTGAGCTGTTCTCTTGAACGTCTCCACATGGTTAGCTAGATGCATGTAAAGGACTGAAACAGAAAGAAGGAAGCTCAAAAATCTGGGTTGTAAGCCAGATTGTGAATCCCCCCCTTAGTCCAAATGTGGATTGGGGTCCCAAAAGGCTAAAAGTAAGGCTTAATAGCTGAACCTCATCTATGCCAAACCAAAGGTAAGTCAGGCCAGTATAATTCTAGGATATACCTTTCATAAGGATTGAGCCCTTCTTGAGATTTGTCAGTAACAACTGTATTTGAGTAGGGTTGTTCATGACTTGACATAGTCAGAATTACAAACCATCATTTGTTGCTCCGTAACTTGAATCCCTAGGTCATCAATAAAATGTTGGTAGGTCCAGTTACTCCACTATAGTAGGGTGAACCAGATCCATTTAAGACCAGCATGCTCTAGAAAGCTGTATATTAGCCTTATGGATATGCAGTAAAAAGGAGATTATCCCTCAGACATCTTGTCATATATTGAAAGCCTATTAAGGCCTGACAAGATTCTGGTAATCATCTTCTGAAGTAAAGATTGAATCCAGGCAATCAGAATACCCTCCTTTGAGCCAAATGTCATAGTCATAAGACCTCTTTATGTCTGTAGACAGTAAAGGAATGTCCATATAGAGAACAGACATGTATGCACAATGTGCAACAGCAAGGAAGAGTATCTGAGTGAACTAAATCAGTTCAAATGGATGAAAATGAGATGTCCTGAAAAGTAGTCATAAGAGGGCATGTCATGTTTCTCATAATCACAGTATGTGAGAGCAATGCTTGAGAAAACATGATCACTCCCACTGTTATGAGTACCTGTGGAGATGAATATAGTCAAGTATCATCTATGGTATCCTAAGATTGTTGTCTTGGATACAAAGGTTGTCATCCTTTTCAAATCTAAAAAATGATCTGATAAAGGTATTGAGCAAACCCTGAAAGGGATGGAGGAAATGCTTTGAAGAAAAGAATCTCCTGGCATCAGTTTGTTATAACCAAGCTGAAAGATCATGCAAGCTCTAAGTGGGAGCTCAAGCTATGAGCTTGTGGATGAAGGAGGCAGTCTGGCCTAAACCTAAATCCTAAGAGTTCCTTTTTCATCAGGCTTTTAGCATCAAAATGAATTGCTAAAGCTCTCCAAAGTGTCCTGAAAAGTGACACAAAAGTTGGTGGTAAGGGTACCAACTCATCCCTATCAAGAAGATGATCTTGGATCATGGCATGCATCAGGTGATATGCCTGTATGTCATGCTTTCTCCACAAATGTCGATTGGCATCATCTGATTGGGTATCCCATCGGGAATGGCCTGAAACTATGTTCCAGTAGCCAAATTGACATAGGACATTTCTCATCTCTAGTGACCATCAACAAAAATTCGATAAGCCATCTAGGAGATGGTCCATAGCCTGATACTGTGAGGTAAGTACCTCTAGCAGCTCAACTTCACATAAGGTGCTCATATTGAGTCTTATCCTTTAATGAGTGATCTTCAGTGGTTGAATAGTCAGCAATGCTAATAGCAGTGCTGAAGATCAACAAAAATGGAAGATGATAAAGTAGTTGAAGTCCCTTTGATCCAAACTTCCTAAAGTTCTCCAATCTTGGTAATTTGCTTGTAAGAAGTCTTATGAGCTTCTAGACATTGTCTAGTAAGTCTTACTGTGCTTCTTCAGCAAATATCCTGTGCTGTGACATGAGAGGACATGTTTCTTCTATAACCACGATGTGTGGGAACAAGCTTGATTGCAACATGCAAGAGTGTTCAAGAGGAATACATACTTTGATCAACGTCCAAGGCAAGTTTCTATAAAGTTCAATATGGACCAAGAGCAATACCTCTCTTGGCAACAGCCAGAATAAAATCAACATGAAAGTAATACCTCAAGGTCTATAAAGACACTTGGAGTAGATATTGAAACAAAGAGTTAAAACTCTCTCGATACTTGTCAGAGTGACAGAGATCAGGAAGGTCAACTTAGCAAAGCTCTCAAGATCTATAAAGATACTCAGAGGAAACGTTGATTAGAAGTGCCAGATATCAAGTCTAGCACATTCCTCTCAAAGAAATAATATTTCTTGAGGTTGGTAAGAGTCCATACATGGAAATTGAACCAAAAGCCCATAGAACTTGTAAAGAACAAACAGGAATGAAATACCAAGATCTGGTCATATCACCTGTAAAACTCCATTTCAAAAACATCAATGTTTCTTGTCCAAGACAAAGAAACATGTCTAATCACTCCATTTAAATGGGTGATGGAATAAGACACCTGGTTCCTGTTAAGTCTTGCATAAAGTCCTTTCAATTAGTTCCTAAAATCGTCATCCATTTCTGGTTTGAATATCTGAACTTCAGGTTAATAGTCCCAGAAGAATCTCTGATCAAATTGGTAATCCACAATATGTGGAAGATGTTCAGATCCAGAAAGGAGTAGGATGTGATTTGTAAACCCAATTTAGGTCTCAATTGAAAGATTGGAAGGAATCTAAGTTGATAAGGAGGTAAGCCTAGTACCCTAAAGACATAAATGACTCATCTCAGAAGGAACATGGGTGGTGAACTGATCACTTGGAAATCAAGTTGTAACTATGCTTTCACATGTCATAATCTTCATCATTCATTGAAGAGGAGGGAGATGATTGCTCAGCTACATCCCATACAGTGTTCCATAAATCCAAATGACAGTGTCATTTTTGTATTGTTTGAGTTGTGGAACTGACTTGAAGGATAGATCTCTCAATCTGTATAGACTGAGATGTTGAAGATACTGGTGGTGATGCTGGAGTGCCAGACATGACAAGTAAAGCTTCAGTAGAACTGGAAGCTTCAATATCAGTTGTCACAAGTATAGCTTCATTTGAAAAAGCCTCTATGGAGGTTGTACCTGAATAGGCATTGGACTCTGAGGAATATGATGATATCCTCAGATTTGTGATAGGAACTGTAAGATGTGATGGAGTAGGTGAATGACTGTGGTTGTTTAAAGGTTGGCCTCAATAATTATATCAGAGAGGTATAAGCCTATTCTGTTCATCAACAGAATACCTTGAACAACATAATGGAGATACTCTTCTCAATGATTGATTTCAATCAAGAGTTTGATCTCTCTCTACTGGAAGGGGAAGAGAACTAACACTTGGAAGTTCCTGCATCCCAGTTCCAATAGTAGGAGTAGAAAGTGAGGAATGTCTCATCCTTGGTGGATCAGGACTAGGATTAATAATCCTTGACTGAGGTGATGATGAAGGTGTCACCACAGTCCAACCACTTCTTCATCTTGGAGGAGTAGCATGTGTACGTTTCATTGGATGGTGTATGGTGTGTCTCAACTGACTAGGGAAAATGCATACCTCGAGTGGATGTTGGGTGGTGCAATCTGATGATTGTCTTGGTTGATCTATCTGATTAGGGTGATTAGAGTCTTGTAAGACCTCTGGGTTGATAGTTAAAGTCAATCCCAGGTCCCAACTAGAAATTCCATCCTGGTAAGTGTTATTAGTGCACATTGTCAGTGAGAGTGTCCAAGCAAGAAGGATAAACCGCAATAAAAGTATCCATAGTAAAGTTATCAATACTATGAGTAGTGTGAGAACCTTAAGAGCAGTGATGATCCATATAGGGACCAAGAAAACTGTGTAACCTCCTAGCATGATTTGTGCTTGATTAAGTTACAGCTGAACCAGGCTTGTAGTAATACCAAGCAGTAATACCTCCTAGTAACTCAGTTAAGAGTACCGGGGCCCATAACCTATCAGAACTATCTGTGTGCTCACAAAGGAATATGTGGGGTGACAGCAATGAAGAACAATGGTCAAGTGGGAGCTACTCACTGAACCTAGAAGAGGTGGTAGCAGCAAGGAATTGTGAGTGACCCATTAGTCTCTACTTCAATAGAGTAGGACTGACAGCAGTGTTGGAGTGCGTTTGAGGAGTAAGTGATAGAGGACAATAGTTCCTTCAAGCATACCAAGTCCTGTAGTCTCATGGACTAGAACAAGGACACAGAGAAGAGGGAAATAGTGCTATTAGCACCTCTGTACTATGTACAGGATATTGCTATGATATGAACCTCCTTTGTTATTGTATGTATATAGGGCATCCAGCCCGGTATAAGTATACTCTGGAAGTAAGGTTAAAGAGGAGTTGGAATGTAATGACAACTCCTTATGGTAAAGCCCTAAGACCTATAGATAAAAGGTCTTATCGCTATAGGTTAGACCAAGTGGTAAAGGCTAGAATATCATGTCATAGATAAGGGTAGAACCCTGTAGAACTTCATAGAAGTCTCCTATCACCTGGTATGACCTAGAATACCCTGAGACCTGGATAGAGGGCATGATGTCATGGTCTAGACATCAGGGTGAAGGGTATGATGCAATATCTGTCACTGTGTGTGACAATCTAGAACCATATGACTTGTAGGTCACCATGCCCCTTTAGGACTGGAATGGTCTAGTGCTCCAACAGACCTAGAAGGGTCTGGAGCTGGTCTGGGTTTAGATGGAGTCTAATACTTAGCCCTAGCCAATATACCATATCTGGTAGAAGTTCAGACTGGTCTGTCAACCATTAGCAAATATAAATAGCAACTGAACCAAGGATACTGTGGATGTAGAAGGGTGAAAGTCTGAAGTAGAATACCACAGTTCTGACAGGTATTTCTGGCATTGTACTCTTTCACATGTTTTTAACCTCATTCCACAGATCCCACTGGTTCTTGCCTGGGCTATCACTGCCCATAAGAGCCAGGGCCATTCCTTCGAGAAGCTCATCATTGATCTCTCACACATCTTTGCTAGGGGTTAGTAAATCAGTTTGTATTTCTGCATAGGCGGCTTAGCATCAGTGCAGGTCAGGGTTTTGTTGCTCTTTTGTGCACTCAGACTACCTCTGGTTTACAAGTGCAAAACTTTTCCTAATCAAAGGTTGTTAAATCATTCGAGGGTATATTCACTCACCACCTATCTTTTCAGGTCCTTGCTTATCCAGTCATATTGGAATGGTACAAGGATACCTTTGGAGAGTTGTGACATTTTCTGGAACCTCTGTTTATTGAATAGATGTCCACTGCTGTCTTGCAGTTTGCTGAATCAGTCTATGACCTTGTGTAATACCAGTATAACTCTTCCACTGTGTGAATAATAGTTGCATTGTCGATTTCTTATTATGCTGCGTTGCAATACGCGTTTGTATGCGTCGTGGTCCCGTTTGTGGTGTGGGAACCAATTTAAATCATTGTGCGGATTTGGAAGTTACCCAGCAATCCAACCACAAGCGTTCATCTGCGACTTCTTCGTTGCTTTCATGTCCGCTGGTGCGGTTAGTTTTCCTATAGGCTTGCTGGAGTTGTCTGCATGTTGGATGGTAGGCCAATGGAGACAACTTAAGAACTGCCTTCCTAATTGCATCTGTTGTTCCAAACGCAATGCGAGTTTTGATGGGAAAAAATCAGTCCTGTCCCGAATATCAAGACCAGGATCTCGAGCGTGAGGTACTGGAAAGGTGATTCAAGACTAACGATATATAAGGTGGCCAACCCCTTCTGCTGCGTTTATCGTGTGCACACATTATGTAGCTTGATTTCACGAAAGATGCACAATACAACCGACTTCACTGTAAACAGCCAGCCCTTCTCGAAAGAACACCCAGACTTCTTCATTCTGGTATCTCTTCGTTCGTCTCTACCTGAAAACGGTACCAAGAGATTAGCAGAGTTCGTAGCAGTTTCGTGAGAGAACGCACCGGTTTCAGTTTCCCAAGAATGTTTTGAATGCCTCAAGGCATCGCAAGATCTCGAGTCTGTTGGGCAGCGGGCGCATCCCCTCGCTGTTCCTGCGAGGAAGGGCAGGGATGTAACGAAGGACAGAGGTTTCGGTCTCAGGATAAGTGCCGGTCTGAACTGCTTTGCTCAGTGCGGCGGTGATGGTAATTTTGTAAAAGACTGGCGTGGTGCCAACCATGGTGAGGCAAGGAAACATGCTGGAGTTACGAGGGGGGAGATCAAGGTCGCGTTCTCGCTTCCGATTGTTGAACGCAAAGGCTGCAATAGCCTCTGCGATGACCTGAGGTTCCGGATCTTTCATGCTCGTAAATTGCTTATCCTCCTGCAACAGCAGCAGAATTTCATCATCGTCCATGATGCAAACGTCAGTCTGGGCGACTGAGTTGGTTCCGCAAATAACAAAAGGGATGGCGTGTCGGATGAAAACGATTCTATTTTCTTCGTCGTACTCGAGGCCTCTCAGTAACTCAGCAGCAAAGTTGTCAACGGCCGCTTCCTGACCGATTTTTGGGTCCATCGCCAGGTCTAGGTAGTGCAGTAGCTGTTTCGTCCTTTTGTCTGCTGCGTCCTGCCTAGTTTCGGCGACCATGAAACCCGCCAGTGACGGTTCAGTCGGATCAGGAAAGTCAGTGGTCCCAAAGAACGCCTCCTTACTCTGAGGGACAATGGTGATGTTGTACGCGCATAGTTCGTTCGCGGTCCAGTCGCTACCAGACTTCGGGGTTCGAAGGAGTTGAGCCATGATTGATAAGAGAGTGGAAGGGGGCAGGTGGTGGGTGTCGTAGAATAAGTAACACAAGTATAGATCGCTATAATGGAGATGTTCGTCGTAGTTGTACGCGTTGTGGTTGGAAAGTTCAGAGTAGTTTAACGATCTGAGCCAGACCACGGCAGCAGCTTCGCCATATCCAGGGTTCCCACGACTGCCACCCATGGCCAGCCACAACCAATGCCTCACCAGCACCTTCGGGACGGAAGCTAGCTAGTCGTGTTGTTGTCCGACATGTCAACACATCTGCTCACAACCCGGGTATTTTGCAGCGGCATTCTTTGCTATGACAATCGTACGGGTTGTTGTCGACAGATACAGTACGCCGAAGCACCTGTTGGATATCAAGTACCTCTCTCCGCTCATTGCGGTGATTGTGCGCGATGGCGCCTTGTTCTACTCTTTGTGTGTCTTGTCCACACAGATTTCCTTCGTTCTGACGATCTTATTATTCGGTGTGATTAGGATATTCGGTGTGTTTATCCACTTATTGTCAAGCGACAAATGTTTATACCCATTCACGCTCATTGTGTCATCGTTTCGCAGTCGTCTTGCTCATCCAGATCGTTTTGACTACTATTTCTCAAAGCGTTGCACTGGGAACGGCGGCTGCGCTGATGCTGTACGTTTATATGCGGCGGCATGATCGACTCACTAACGTAAAACAGGGGGCGGCTTAGCATCTATTCCTGGAGTGTAAGTCCCCTGCTCAATATCCAAACGCCAAAGAATTTGTATCCGCTGCTCAATTTTGAATATCCCTCTTACTTTAAAGGCGTCTCGGTTGGTGCTCAATTTGCGCGAGACCGCGAGCTACCGCGTCACCATGGGTACGACGACGACCGGCGCAGAGACCATAACAGCACTGGCGTTTGCTCCGAATCCTACGTTAAGACAACATTTAGGCATAAGAAGTGTCGCGTGACACGTTTGGGGAGCATACACCCGCATGGTCGTCCTGCTTGGCTCATTTTTGGGCTGTAGGGTACCAAGATATTGGCATGACCCACAGTGTATCCTCTTGTGAGGTCGATCTGCGGTCGGCTGAAGAGACACCGCTGCAGCGAGAGGTCTCATCTCCCGGTCTTCAATGGGTTTTTCATGGTCGTCCATGCATGGATGTCGTTCGTCTCATTCCTGTGGAATGGGGCTTCGACGTCGACTTCAATCCGTCCTCCAATCATCTACCCAACCACAGTTTGTACATATAGCATTAAACCTGACCCCCCTCCTTGGAGTTGTACATTTGGGTTACTCACATCGTCCATAACTCATGGTTATCAGAGCGCCGATATTCTGTATTTTCATATCTATTGTGAAATAATTTCATTTGAATGGATGCTATCTTTCCGTGATAGATCATTGACGTTGCTGGCATGAAATCCGCACTAACGTTATGGCTTTTCCAAGTGTCAATGCCCTGCACACTGTAACTCGATTACCTTGACACTGATTTCTAGAAGTGAAAACGGCCAATCAGTGGCTTCCAATGAGACTACTTGGCACTTATGAGTGTGTGCGGCTACTGAATCACAGTGATTCGGGCACTAAGTGTTTATGGGCGATTTTACTTCCCTGTCTGGTCCCAGGAATGCCGCGCGTGGCGTGACCAAAGGCACACTGACAAAACCCACGATGCGTACTCCTACTGGGATCCGAACCATAGGGTTTCCAGTCGTATTGGGGACTACATCATCAGGTAAGGCCTCGCTGCGTACACATATAATGATATCGTGATCCGTCGCAACCCTCCTGTATTCCCCGTACCCCTGGGCCAGAAGCGACAACGCACCGAGTCTTTGTCTGAAACGAACAAGACTTTCAAAGTAGTGTCTGTCTCAGCCGAGCCGTGTGGTAAAGGTGTGTCCGAGTCCAGGAGTGAGGCTGAGGCCATGCTTGCATTACCGGAGTCAAGCACCAGTTCTCGCACCGACTGAGCCGTGTTCCGGTTCTGATTCTGGCTCCGAGTCACTCTCAGAGGAGGATTCCGTACCCCGACTTGGATGGTGGGTAATAACAGGCCCGCGTCGTGAACCTGGAGGTGCTCGCACCACTGGACGTGGCGCCACACGCTGTGCAGATTCGTTTCATGGTTGTTTGAGCGCTACAGATAGGGCGACTTGAGCCACATAATGATACATACATCCTTCTCGTACCACCAAGCGTGCACAAGTGATCCAATCAGGATCAAGGACGACAGCAACGGGAATGGTAATCACAATGGCTTCATTGTTCGAAGAGGACGTGATGTGCCATCGGTGGACCAGGCCCGACTGCCCTCGCCGTCGGGAGAGCTCCCGCCACTGGGCGTGGATGGAGGGAAGAAAGAGGATTGTCTCACGTTAGCGATGCACACCAGCTACCATCACGACGACCACCCTAGCCTTGCATCTGCTTTTGTAACATGATGAATGTGATCCATGTGACACGACAATGGGGGCCTGAGCAAGGCGATGTAAGACCATTATAAGTGCTTATAAGACCTTCTTAAGTACAACAACCAAATAACAATGGGTGGGTAATATCAACAACGCTAGGCTTGTATCACAAGACATTATAAGCCGTTATAAGAAATCCTGGACTCTCGTGATGACAGTAGACTCCCTCATAACACATACATGATATAACACATACTCCCTTATAATGCATAGCATTTTCAGTTTCTCAATTTCATTTGTGGGGATTTCATACCCAAAACCCATAACTCTCTGACTAGGTGCCTTACCCGCTGTTGTGCCTTTGGCACAATCATCCAAGTTTTTAAGTGAAAGTGCTTATCCTAGCTTTAAGTGAAGGGCTTTATTCTACTTTTTAAAGAGGAGGGTGCAAGGGTTGATTCTATAATCATTTTGTGGTAAAAGACAATATGGATTGGCCTAGGTCCACAGAAGACTGATAATTCAGAGAAGAGGAAGGTGAGTTTGCAAGCTGACCTTTGCCTTAGGCCTCATCCCTCAGCCCAAGGCAGGTCAGCATGCAAACTCACCTTCCTCTTCTCTGAATTGTCAGCCTCCTGTTCTTATTTTTATTGATTTTCTATTTTTTTTATTGAAGCTAATTTCATATTGAATGAAAGCCAATTCTATTCTTCTTAGGATTTCTTGAACTTAAGCAGCAAACCTGAGGGAAACATAACTAAAATAGATGTAATACTTGACACCATACTCAAGGGAATAAAGTGGAAAAACAGTTTTCAGTCAATGTTTTGCTAAATAATAATTGCTACATGCAGTCTACCAGAGCTCTCCAGTTCTGGAATGGTGTGGGAAATTTCCAGAACACTTCTGGAGTGATACTTCCAGCTCAGAACAGTAGTTCTTCTGCTAAATGTGGGCAGTGATTATGCTAATGTCCTAGCTGCAAAATAGTAACCTGAGGTAAGTGTAGTGTGATGTAGCTTTGCTTATATAATCAAGAAATGGAGTTTATTGTAATCACAGGCAGAATGGCCAGTGAATACTATGTCTGTGATGGTAAATATTACTAAATCAATACAATCTGAAACTTAAAATAAATATATGAGTTGTAGTTGATGGAAAGGGGAGGAGTTGGAGTTGAGAAGTGAAGTCCAAGCCCAATAAGGTAAGTGTAGTGGGATGTATGCTTATGTAATGAAGAAGCGCAGCTACTGGCAGAATGACCACAGTGAGGTGATATCCATTGTTTAATAGGGTAGATGTTATTAAATCAATACAATCTACAACTTAAGATAAATATACATGTACTGTATGAGTTGTAGTAGAAGGAAAGGGGTGTAGTTGCATCAAGAAGTGGTGTGCAAACCCTTCTAAGGCAAGTGTACCCACGGTTGTTGATTACATAAGCATACATCGCACTACTGTAATTATAACCAGAATGACCAGTGAGGTGAATGCTGTGTCCATCATTTAGTAAGGTAAACAATACTAAATCAATACAATCTACCAACTTCAAATAAATGTATGGTCAATATTAAAGTGTAGTTGATGCAGGAAGGGGAGCTGAGACAGTGAAGTCCAAGGGGGTGCCAAAAAAGGAAGGTGGCTGTGTTGCCGCCCTACTGAACGGACAAAGGATTGGGGCCAGCTGAGCCACATGGTTTTTGGTCGACAAAAAAGGAAAAACACATGGCAAAAGTGAAATAGCTGACCCACTTGACCCACCCGACCCATCCGACCCACCCGAAACAAGCATTGGATAGATCCCCCTCCCACGCCGTTCTCCACTAACTTATTGATAACGCATAACACATACTACTTTTTGGCTACCATAACGGATACATGTGCTTAGCTAATGCAATCGCATTGCTAAATTAGGCTGTTTTATTATATAATATTTTGTTTTAGCCATCTCAGAATGGCAACAACAACCCAAACCCAGGCTCCTACCCACCGATGCTTCGAGTGTGAGGGCTATATCCTAGGGCAATATGGGAATGGATAAATCCCAGTGGCTATACACCAATTCTAACCCTGCAAACTTTAGTTCCCTCACACTCTCAGCAACAGCTGGTGTAAAACATTTGTAAACAACATCAGCCACAGCGATCGGAAAGGCAGAACATGAATAAAAATATGATACACTGAACTTAGGGTTATAAAACATATGATATATATATACTATCTGCTTGCTGAATCATGTGTTGGGCTCATGGCATGCAGCATGAAAGATTTGTTTGCAAAACCTCATCATGATGGGAGACAACATTTTTGAGACTATTGTTACAAATGTGGAGGACCCCCTACCTTTTCCTCCTTGTCCTCTATGCCTCCCTGATCACCCACCATCTCTTGAACCATCCCCCACCCTTATTCTTAACCACCCCAGTCTCTCTTTCTTTGATGAGGTCTTCACCTCTCTCCAAGAATAAGGGATGCCTTGTTTCATGTGGGTGGAACTCCTAGATGAGTCCATCTTCACCAAATGAGGATTAACCACTACACCTTCTGGATCTGATTCCAACACTGCCTACCCCAGGTCCAGTTCTGAAGTCATTGCCTCCTGGACAATATTAGTCTTCCCCATTCCTATTATGACATTTCCTTATTTAGATCTATGATTTCCTTTCCTCTTTGGACACTGCCCCTCCACTATAGTCTTCTCATCATGGACTATACATTTCCCTTTTCCCCACTTCGTTTACTCTCTGGTGACTGTGATGCAATGTGCACTATTTCTTACTTTAGACTATAGACTCAGAACCCTCCCCTAAAGTCTATAGTATAAATACTTTGTCAATCCCTGTACTTTGTCCTTAACCTTGATATACACCTTTCTGGGTATCATCTACACATTCCTGAGAATCCCCTTTTCTTGCACCTCAACTCCTCTTCATCCTCCCATCCTACCAACCTTGGCCAGCCCAAGTCTACCTAGCTTTAGCTGGACATTCCACTCTTAACTCTTCAGAGTTGACCTAGAGTGCAGGAATGTGTACACAAGCTCAGACATGTACCATTGTTACACCAGTCATAACAACTGTGGTGCAGACCCTTCAGCATCATGGTGTTATACTCTTGGATTTTTGCCTAGATTTACTCACCTCACCAGCTTATAACAGGCACCCTGTAGTGATTGACTTGCTTGCTTGAAGCAGTGATCTCTTCACAGCCCTCATCAATCATCCTTCACTGGAAATGGACCATCAGTTAGACAAACAAGCATGTGAGTTCATCACACAGGGTTACCTTGCTGAAATAAAGCATGTTGCTACTGAGAAATCTGGTTGGCATTTTGGAGTTCATCACTCAACACTAAAGCAATTCAAGGAGTTCAGTTTGGAGGATATGGGCCAAGAATTAGAGCAAGAAGCACCCAAACTCTAGCACCTATTAGGTGAACTGTTAGGCAGATGTGGAGATACCATGGATCATAACCAAGAGATCAATGGCAATACTGGTATGGTCATGGACAATGACACCTATTGGAATGAAGTGGAGAAGATGGACCTCAAAGGATTCATAAATGGACTCACTGCAGACAGAGGGCCACAATTTGACAGCAACCAACAAGCAGAAAATGTGGCACATGGCCTCCTTTCATATTGTAGGTAGCCAATTGACTCTAGAGCAGTACACTCAAAATGAAATCAGCAAAGGATCATCATATTCAGCATTATCATAAATCATACAAACTAGAAAGCAAATGCTTTACCAAGTGTTCTTGGATTCTTCTTCCAGTCAATGCATGTACCACAAAAAGTGATTGAAACACTGGCACAGATTGGAATTTCAATTTCAAATGAGTCAATCACAGCAGCAACCTGTTCACTATCAGCTGAATCACATCACAACCTTCAGTCCCTTGGCCAGTCTATTCTAGCATCATATGCATATGATAACTTTGATGTGGACCTGAAATTGCAAGTCTCAGTTGTTGAAAAGTCAACTACCTCATTGAAGCACCTTACATCAGGTCTGCTGTTCCCTCTGGTCCATGGCATGACTGTTAATGACATGAAATGCTCATCGGAGCTATGGAAAAAGTCATCAGTCAATCCAGATGCCAAAAAAGATAATCTACCACATGCATGAACATGGAGAGACTTGCTCAAGCTTCACCCCGAGCCACCTACTGCATCACCTTCTAGTCCCTTTCTCCTCCATCAAGATCATTTCAATTCATGGGTGTTCTTAACCAATCTCTGCACCCATGGATCCACCTACTTCTATCAATTCAAGTCAATTTTTGAGAACCTGAAGCGGTGGAACAGATACCATTGATTCAAACCCCCTTGACAGCTGCCTGAGCAATGGACATCAATAATTCCACAGTTAGTGGAAATATTCATGCTGTTGTCAAACTACTTGAACAAGGGGGTGTTTATGATCCTGCCAATCCTTTCTTTGAAGACTCTGGATCTCCAGACCTTTCGGAATACATTGTCCTTATTCATGGTGACCTTGAAACTGGTGAATGTCTTCAGGCTGCACAGATATGATGGTCTATTGAAGCTACACCTTGGAACTGCTTCCAACATGTCATTTTCATTTTGGGGCTGTTCCACCTCAAGATGGCATGTGCAGATGCAATCTAGTGGTGTTTCATACATCCACTTGCTGCAAGGGAGGATGAAACAAGCTTGATGCATGATGTTTCACAACTTCAGCCCAAGAAAACTGGCATCTATGCCTCAAAACCAGGTTTCTGCTGAATGCACCAGCTAATTGGTCATGCTGGTGTTGTGTGACAACTTGACTGTTGGTGCACACATGTTCAAAAAAAGAATAGTCAGTGAACCTCCCTTGAGGCATTTGCTGCTTCACACCCTGCCTTGATAACCTACAAACATTAGCAAATGAGTTAGCACTTGAATATATTGTGTCTCACCAACTCTACAGCTTGCAAACCAAGGAACCATATCAGTGGGACATGCAGTTCGAAAACACACTGCTATTGAATAAATACTTTCTTCTTTATGAAGAGCTCTCATATGCAATGAATATCGGTGACATCAGCCAGGTGGAGACCTATATTGTGTCATGGATCCCACTTTTGAAAGCCCTTGGCAAGCATAAATACACAATGCACATAACAAAGCTTTCTGCTCAATATACATTTTGTATACCTGCTGGATCTCAGGTGAGTGAGCATGCAGACTGACAATGAAAACTTACTTTTGGTTCTGTGTAGACATGCAGTGCATTATCACATCCTCATCAATTCTATGGGCAAGGATAAAGAGTGGCGGGGTGTCGATTGGTGTGTTGAGCTGAATAACCTGTACACAAAGGTAAGTGCACGGATATGGGCTCTGGGAAGGGTTGTAAAGCTGACAATGCAGCTGGCAAGTCAAGAATGGCAGAAAGGGATCTAACCATACAGTAGAACAAATCTTTCTCAAGTCACCACTTGTCCAAGCATACCATAACATCCAGGCTACCATACAGAAGAATTTTCTACATACCCATCTCACAACAAAGCATGTTGATCCAGATATGATGAAGACATTCATAAAGCTAGCAAATGTATTAGTGGCACACTTGCCACATGTAATAACATTGGATAGGAAAACTAGGCATGAAATTCCAGACCTAATGGACAAAGGATGGATGATGATGGAAAAGGGGGAAGAGTCTAATGATGATGGGGGATTAGGAGATGGGCATGAGAGTGGTAGAGCAGAGCTAGATGATATCTTGGCAGAGTTGGTGGGGTGAATCCTCAACTATGTTGTGTAGGCTATTTCAGTCAGTGGCACACCTTGGAGAATAAAGTGGTTATGATTGTTATGACTGGTGTAACAATGGTACACATCTGAGTTTGTGTACACATTCCCACACTCTAGGTTGACTCAGAAGAGTTAAGAGTGGAATGTCTAGCCAAAGCTAGGCAGACTCAGGCTGGTTGAGGTTGATAAGAGGGGAGGATGGAGAGGAGCTGAGGCACAAGAGGAGGGGATTCTCGGGAATGCATAGATGATACCCAAAAAGGTGTATATCAAGGTTAAGGACAAAGTACATGGATTAACAAGGTATTTATACTATAGACTTCAGGGGAGGGTTCTGAATCTAAAGCCTAAAGTAAGGAATAGTACATGTTGTGTCATGGTTACCTGAGGGTAAATGAAGTGGAAAAAGGGGAAACATATAATCTATAATGAGAAGACTATAGGGGAGGGGTGGTGTCTGAAGAGGAAAGGAAATCATAGGTCTAAATAAGGAAATTGTCATATTGGGAAAGGAAAAGACTAATATTGTCAATGAGGTACAGCTTTGGAACCAGACCCATAAGATGGTGGTGTTGGAACCGGATCCAGTGGAGAGTAGTCCTCATTCAGTGAAGAGGGACTCATCTAGGAGTTCTGCCCATGTGAAGTGAGGGATCTCATATTCCTGGAGGGAGGCAAAGACTTTGTCAAAAAGGAAGAGACCAGGGTGATCAAGGATAAGGGTGGGGGATGGTTCAGGAGATGGCAGGTGATCAGGGAGGCATAAAGGATAAGGAGAAAAAGGTAGGAGGTCCTCCACATTTGTAACATTACCCCCTTCATATGTAGATCTGAAGTTCCATCTCAGATAGAACATCATCTGCTGCAATCTTCCTCATTTTCTTCATAGTTGGTAAGGTCTCAGGAAGTAAAGGGGATGTCATGAGGGCAGTGGTTCCAGATATAGTCTGTGGCATTACATCAAGTGCACCATTGATTGGGGCAGTTGAACTGGATGTGGCTGGGGGCAACAGTCCAGCAAAAGGAGCACCTGTACCAGGGGCAATCCTGGCAAATGTATCCAGTCTGCCTGCAAGTGAAGCATCTAACATGTTCCAAGGCATCCATGGGTAGGATAGTCCAGTTGGTTCTAGGATGGGGGGTGCTTGGGCAGGGTATGGAGCCCATGTCATGGACAGGATCAATCTCCACTCCTGAATCTGGCTGGGAGGAATGGAGTCAAGTGGGTCTCAATCCTGTTCCAAGAGGAATGTTGATGCAGAGGAGGGGTGGCAGTTCTGAAGGGTTTCCCAATGAGGTGGGAAAAGTGTGTGTGGGCCTCAATGGTAGTCTTCCTGTGAAAAGCAGATGGTAGGGACAGCAACGGGGGGAATGAGTGGGGCATTCAGGTCTGGGGGAAGGTCCTGGTATGGAGGTGGTGGTGGTAGGAGTCTCTTGGGGAGATAGTTGGATGTATGTACCATGTCTGCAAAGAGTTCATCCATTAGGGGATCTGGGGGAATTACTCCCAGATTTGATGAGGGTTCTGTCCAAGTCTGAAGAATCAGATCAGGGAGGTTCCACAGGAAGGGAGTGTTCAGGGGTGTTATCATAATATCTGTTTTGTTCTGCCTTAGGGAGGGCAAAGATGATGGGGTTGAGAATGTAGGATAGTTCTCTAGGGAGAAGGAGAGAAAGGCAGAGGTTAAGTCCGGCGGTGTGGAGATGGTCAAGGGTATTGTTTCTGATCTCTAAAATGGTTTGTTTGATGGCCATAATGGCCACATGATCTCCTGGGTCAGTTCAAAGGTGGTCTGGAATCTCAGGGGCACTTGTCTGGACCCAGAAGTGAAATGACCCTTAGCACTAATGCTTTAGGTAACATGAAACTGCTAGAAGTGGATTGGACAGTGGAAAATGGAAGTTGAGCCCTAAGGTCTCATCAGTCCTGCTAAGAATGGAAGTATCTGAAGAGACTAGACTGGGGATGCCAGTCATAGCTCATTTGGTTTATATATTCATACTATTGTATGCACATGTTTGGTACATAATTCTAATAAGGAAATCATATGATGATGGAGATTAATAACATGAGGCATAAGGCTATATATAATGGAAGAAGCAGAGATTAAAGGCATGATGCACACACATTGTGTGGCAGAATGGAAGAGAAGCATATGACGGTGATTACTATGGGAATAATATAACCATATCAGGATTAGATCTCAGATTTAATTGGGGAAAGAAGAGAAAGAAAGAAGTAAAAGCGTCCTTAGTGCCAGTGTCTGTAGTCACTTGTGAAGAATAAGTAAAACTGGTGTCTGATGAGCACATGTGACCTAATCACATGATCCAATAAGATAAGCTAATGAAAAAGGGAGTGAATGAAGAGTGAGCATAGTTACAACTGTAACAGGAAGGCCCAGGAGAGAAGGGATTGAAGGGTGGTATAGAGGCAGTATTGCCTCTTGAGGTGAACAAGCATTTTGTCACATGTGAAGAAGGGGAGGGAGAGAAGTGCCTCTGACATTTGAGGTCTTTCAAAAATCCCAACATAGAGGAGACAGCAAGCAACAGGAGGTAAATGAGAGAGTCGGATAGACAGGGGAATGGAGGGGATGGAGGAGAAGGACATTAACGATGGGGATAGTATTTGAGGAGAAGGGTTTAGGCTCTGACCCATCTTTTATATTCTTCCAGTATATCATGAGTGTTCCAAAGATGGGAAGGGGGTTCCCAAGTTTGATCTGAGTGAGGATATCCTTTCCAGTGTATGAGGTATTGCCTCCAATTCAGTGGTCCCCAATGGTTAATGATCTGCTCTACTTCATATTCTTCTTTCCTTTCTAGGAGATCAGGTGGTGGTTGTGGGAAGTTGGGGCCATGTTCTGGGGTTTCCCAATAAGGGGAAAGTAATGATGTGTGAAAGACATCATGGATCTTCTGTTGGGGTGGGAGTTTTAGTCAATATGCCACTTTGGAAATTACAGTGGTAATTTCAAAAGGGCTGGTTTTTTGTGGGGAAAGCTTCCTTGATGAAAGCTGCAGTTTTAGGTTTCAGCTTTCCAGCCAAACCTTATCTCCAATTTTCCAAGGTTGGAAATTTGATAGTCGCCACTCTTTCATGTGTTGCTGTGCTAAATGATGTGCAGCTTCTGCCTCCTTTTGAGCTTTGTCCAAATCTGCTAAGTGGGTTTCCAAAGCAGGGTTTATTGTTTTGCCAGTTTTTGGGTAGGAGTAAGGGAAATATCCAAGCATCAATGAGAAAGAGGATTTCTTGGCTATGGAATGTTCTACCGTGTTGTGGGAGAATTCTGCAAACATAAGGAGATCTGCCCATTTCTGGGGGATTCCATCACAGAACATCTGAAGGTAGGTCTCAAGCTCCTGGTTATATCTCTCCATTTCTCCATCCATTTGAGGGTGGTAGGCAGTGGAGAGGGCAAGGTCATATTTGAGTAACTTGGCAAGTTCTTTGGCAAAAGCTGAGGCGAATTGGGGTCCTCTGTCTGACAACAATTTGTCATGGAGGCCACATTGTTTGAACACATGATTGAAAAAGAGCTGGGCAATACCCACAGCATTGATTGATTTGGTGCAAGGCACCAGTATCACCCCCTTCGTAAGCCCATGGTTGACCATGACCATGATGGAGTCAACACCATGCACTGGGGGAAGGTCAGTGATGAGGTCTACAGAAATATGTTGGAAGAGACAGGAGGCAGCAAAATCAATGGGGATGAGTGGGGGGTTCATGGGATGAGTCTGCACTTTGTAGGATTGGCAGACAGCACATCCAGCAACAAAATACTGGATGAAGGAGGAGAGTCCTGGCCACCAATAATCACAGGACAGCAAGGCAACAGTGCAGTGGTGACCACCATGTCCCCCTTCAAAAGAGGAATGTACAGCCCAGACAAGGTCTTGCCAGGCATTGTCAGGGACATATAAGTGATTCTTGAAATATTATTGCCCTTCAACGAATGGCCAATCCATAGGGGTGGTGCACCCAAGTGGTGGAGACTCATTTTCCATGTGGTATAGGGCATCAAGTACCAACAGGTCGGTTCCCATGGAGGTCCTAATCTTGGTGACAAGAGCAACATCAATGGCCCTAATCTGATGTGAGAAAGCATCAGTGGAGAGGAGTTGAATATCAGCATTGTCCTTGGTAGTGTTGACCAAGTCCTTTCATGACAATGCGTTCACAGGATTCGTCTAAGATCCTGGGAGGGTGGTATAGGACAGATCGAAGTCCTGCAAAAATAAAAGCCAATGGGCTTGGCATCATGAGAGTTTCTGGGGTTCCTTGAAATAGGTCAAATTCTTGTGGTCCATCAGGACTGTCACCAGGTGTGCGGAGCCAAGTAGATATTGTCACCACTCCTCCAAGGCATGTACATATCATGGCTAGCAATTCTCAATTGAAAGTGTCATAATTTCTCTTGGTGGGAGAGAACAAGTGGGAGATATATCTACAAGGGTGAAGATTACTGTTGTGGTCTGGTTGCATGAGCACACCTCCTGATGCCATTAGAGAGGTATCTGTTATAATGGTGAAGGGTTTGGAGGGGTCAGGGAAAGCAAGGACTGGTTTGCTGGTGAACACTTGTTGCAGAGCTCAGAATGCAGTTTCTTGAGGGAGGTCCCATTTCCATGGCTGGGATTTAGAAGTGAGGTCAACCAATGGACAGGCGATTTCTGAAAAGGAAGAAATGAAGCATTGGTAGAAGTTGCAGAATCCTAGAAAGGATCATATGTCTTTGACATCCACTGAGGTTTTCTATGTATTTGTTGATGGCCTTGAGTTTGGTGGGGTCCATCTTTACTCCCTCTCTGCTGACAACCATTCCTAGATATTCCACTTCGGATGCAGCAAAAGTACACTTCTCCAATTTGAGGTACATTTCATGTTCTCAGAAGTGTTGGAGTACCTTCCGAGTACATTCTTCATGTAGTTTCACATCCACCAAGTGGATGAGGAGGTCATCCATATAGATGATTAACCATCCTTCTGCTATGTACAGTGACCTTCAAAACCATTGCAATGTTTAACCCTGATGTGGTGCACGAAGCACACCACCAACACCTGTGGGAATTTCGCTTAGCTTTGGTGGAAACAAACAAAGACAAAACACTTGGCTACAACTTTGCCCCTGGGCTCATGTGATTTGGCCCAGTGGCTGTGGAGATATGGCCATTTCAAAACGGTAATACCATTGCAACAGTTTTGCACCTTTGATATTGACAGGGTATTTAGTACTTGGTATAGCCTCCTTTTGCCTTGATCACTGCCTCAACCCTTCTAGGCATGCTCTCAATCAACTTCTGGCACTCCTCAACTGGTATCCCCTCCCATTCCTCTTGAATTCTCTTCCACAACTCATGAATTCCATTAGGAGAGTGTTCATGATCTGCCAGCCTCCTCTTGAGGTGACTCCAGAGATGTTCAATGGGGTTTAGGTCAGGAGATTGTGCAGGCCACACCATAGTTTCAAATTCCTGCTCTTGAAGCCATTCCTTCACCTTCTTGCAGGTATGCTTGGGGTCATTGTCCTGCTGAAAGATGATGTTAGGAGGATCCAGACCATAATACTGCAGAGTATCCAGCAGTTCATCCTTCAAAATCTGAAGGTAAAGGTCCCCATCCATCCTACCATCAATCTTGGTAGCATAGCCAATTCCCTTCCAAGTCATACACCCCCACATCATCACAGAACCTCCTCCAAACTTCACTGTTCCTTCCACCAGCCTATTACTAAGCCTCTCACCTGCCTTTTTCCACACCCATTTGCACCCATCTGACCCTAGGCAATTGATTTTAGTCTCATCAGACCATACCACCTTCTTCCAATCCTCCACAGTCCAATCCTTGTGAGCATAGGCATAATCCAAACGAGCCTTGCAATGCCTGGCTGAAAGAAGAGGACATTTGGACTTGACCACAGCCTTCATACCAGTCTTTTTCAAGTGCCGGTGCACTGTGGTAGTGGAGAGGGGTTGATTGACCACATTGGCAAGTGCCTTGGTCACCCGAACAGCATTCTCTGCCTTTCCAGAAGAAATAAGACGAATAGCATGGTGAATATTGGCAGAGGAAGCTTGGATGGACGACCTCCAGTAGCCTTCTGAAGCTCAGAATGCTCTTTGGAGCGGAGTCTGGATATGGTGGACACATGAAGGCCAGTGGTAGTGGAAATGTAGTGGGTAGATTGACCAGCATCAAGCATAGAGAGGATAGTGTTTTTTTGAGTAAAAGAAATGGATCTCATGATGATGTGGTTGGGAAGAAAGAAGTGTGTGAACTACTTCAAACTCAGACATGATATTTGTATGTGTATCTTTGTTTGTATGACCAAACATAACCAAATATTATCTGATTTCAATGAAGTTCCACTGGTTCTATTAAAAGATGCAAAATTGTTGCAATGGTATTACTGTTTTGAAATGGCCATATCTCCACAGCCACTGGGCCAAATCACATGAGCCCAGGGGCAAAGTTGTAGCCACGTGTTTTGTCTTTGTTTGTTTCCACCAAAGCTAAGCGAAATTCCCACAGGTGTTGATAGTGCACTTCACACACCACATCAGGGTTAAACATTGCAATGGTTTTGGAGGTCACTGTAGCAAGTAGGGATTCAACAAGGGTGGGGTCATAAGGCCCAGTTCTGTATCTGGAGTTGTTCTGTCAGA
>JBBPKW010000026.1:0-50046 GCA_038089475.1 Boletus aff. vermiculosoides | reverse complement strand
ATAATTATAAAACCAAAAAACTAATTTAATTTATATAATATTATATATTTTTAAAATTTAAAATTTAAAATTATTTTAAAAGAGATTTATAATTTATATATTTTCATTTATGATTTTTAGTTCCAATTTATTTAAATAATTAAGGGGGAATCTGATAATTGGTAATCAACTGTACTTGCAAAATTTGCTAGTAATTCTTAATAACCTATTTAAAATTCTCATTAATTATTTAATAATTATTTGATATTGTACAATATTGTCATCGATACTTTTATATGTTTTATTAAAAAAGATTAAAAACAAAAATTTAATTAAATAAAAATAAATTAAGAATTAATACAAAACATAAAAGAGGTAGGATTGGTTTAATTGGTTAAAATGACGTCTTGTGGCAATGATGTTCAGAGTCCGAGTCTCCGATTCTACCCTCATAATTAACTATTCCTTTTTAATATACTTAAAAAAAGGAGGAGCTAATCATTAAAGAAAGTTAACTATTAAATTAGTTGAATTGTCATCTGAAGCTCAGTGACATGAAAAAGGAATTTCAAGTAATTGTTGATCATTATGCAATGGTGAATTAAATAAATATATAATTATCTTATTATGACTTCTATATTACTTATTATTTTTATTATGAGTTTATTAATATATTAAATAAATAAATTATTTAGTATTAGCCCCTCCTTCTGAATTAAAACTTATAATTATTTTAAATTAATAATATTGGAGTTAATTTAACTTTCTTCCCTCAACATTTCTTAGGTCTTTCTGGAATGCCTAAAAGAATACCTGATTATCCTAATGCATTTGCTGGATGGAATGCTATATCTAGTTTTGGTTTTTTAGTTTCTGTAGTTGCTAAAATTAAATGTTAATTAGAATTTAATATTAATTAATTGATTTATTTAATTTTATCTCCCCTCCATAAAATATAAATTGTTTAAATTTTAAAACCAAAATTTTGGACTGGTTGGCGAGAGTGTGATCAATAGCGTCCTTGAGACAGTGTCCTCCTGGTACTCACGGAATGTTGGATCTGTCAGGCATATAGAGTCTACTGTCAGTTTCTCAAACCACCTTTCCAGTATTAAGGTATTTGAGGCAGATGGAACAAGTTTGAGTCCAGTGACTGACACTTGCACAGAATTTGCAGTGGAGTCTGGCCTGAGCATTCAAGTTTGATTCTGTCTTGAGGGATGGAGGTGGATTGAAGCTAGGGACAGGCATATTGGGAATATTGGTGGTATGGTGAGGCTGATAAGGCAGTTGGGATTGAGGAAGGATGTCGGTAGGATTGTAGGAAGAGCGAAGAGCTGAGCTGGTGAGTAAGAACTTTGCAGCCTTGATAATGTCTTCCATCAGATAGGAATCATCCAAATGGAGGTCTGGCTTGACAATAGCCAACCAGTGACAAATCCGATCCTGAATGGTTGATGGAAACCCAGCTAGGAAAATCATGTTGTGTTCCATCTCGGACAGCTTCTTGTTAGCAATCAAGATAGTGGATACCTTAGTGAACTTCCTGGTATACTCTCCCAGGTCATCCTGGCTATGCATCTGCTTTTTCTAATAATCCTCTGCAAGGTATTGGATGTTAGCTCGATGATAACAGTTAGTACCTTTGCATCTGGGATACAACTTTTTTACAGCCATGACAAAGTCATCCCAATCTGCCAGGTTTGCAGTCAATTCCAGGAGGGTCTCCCAGACTTCAGCTTCATTGGGATCAGCATAACGGAGGGTAGCTTTAATCTTGCTGGCATCATTGAGTCCTGCTTGGTTATCTAGAAGCTGGATATCTTCAAGATAGTGAGGGAGCTGAGATGGTGTCTTGCTGTCGAATTTTGATGCATTGGGTGTGCCTCAGAGAGGCATAAGAACCGGTTGTTGATGAGCCATAGGTGGTACCAGATTGCATTGGATAGGTGGTGGAAGTGATGTCAGATGTACAGGCAATGATGTGGAGAGAGGCAGAACTGTTGACAAAGATGGGACAGTTGGGTGTTGATGGATAGTGGATTGAGTAAGAGGAAGCAGATTGGCAGTGTTGTTAAAGAGAAAAGCTAACAACAGCAATGGAGAGTGTTCAGATGATACTGATGACAGTGGCAAGAGCTTCCACAATGATGGGGAGGAAAGGGAAGATGTGACCTGGGATCTGGAATCAAGTGGCATTAAAGGTGAGAGCAAGTCCAACTCAAGGAATCTATTTGTTTGCCAGGAAGGGTGTTGGCAAGGTGTGGAGTGCGTGAATCCACCAGGAAAGAAGGGGGAGTCTGTAATAAAAGGATCTGTGATGTAAGGGAGATCTGTGGATCTGAATGAGATGTGACATGCTCATTCCAGGGTCACCAGAATAAGAAGCTCGGAGTCCTCAGACACATACAATCGGCAGAAGTCAGTGAGAAGCTTGTCTAGCTCTTGATGCTGAGGTGTAGGTCGAAGTGTCCTTCTCAACAACCCTTTAGACCCCCTTGCGGTGGGCTCCAGTTGTAAAACAAATAACAAGGTTGAAGAACTTGTAGGGGTTAGGTGGAAGGGGCAAGAATACTCATTCCAAAGGGTCCTATAGGAGAGAAGTTAGACGAGAAGGGCTGGCTATGACTGACCACAGGAGAGTAGGATATCCGGAATAGTCCCAGGTACACAATAATGAGGAAAAATGAAGTCTGAAGCAGATTGAGTAAAACAATGAGCAGTCCAACCTAGGATGAGGGTCGGATAGACAATGATAAGAGCTATCCAGTCAAGAATGAGGACTGGAAACTAGGACAAGGAAGGTAGTTGATTAAGGATGAGGACTGACGATGACAACGATGAGAGGAACCATAGCAAGAAAATTAGGAGTGAACCAAGATGATCATTCAGATCTAGGTACAAACTTTTTATAGTCTGGGCATTCCCAAGACTTTGGTAACTAGGTTACTGGAGAAGTGTACAATAAGGATCTAGAGGTGGCAGCAGCTAATCATAATAGAAGTAAGGAAGGTAGGAAGAAGTAAAAGGAACTACTAAAGAAAGAAAGAAGTAACAAGACGGCGAATTGAAAAGGGTACCAGACTATATATGTAGTATCCAGTCTAACTCAGACTGCAGATAGGTGGTACGGATAGGTGATATTGTATCAGATAGAAAAATATGGACTCAACTTACCTTGGACTGGACATAGAGGACATGGGGCACGATGGAGATCACTTGGAGGACATCTGAATGAAGGGAAAGGGATGGGATGTAACTGTAGAGAGCTAGAGGCTCCTACAGCAGAAGGGCTGGTTACAATCAGGGTTTCTTTAGGGACTACAATCTGATCAGAAAGTCTAAAGTTCAATCAGAGAGGAGAAGGAAATGAGTCAGTCCACTTCCAATAAGAATGGAGAGCAGTATAAGCGGAAGATGAGGGTAAAGAAAAAAGGTGAACTAGCAGTCAAGTAGGATGTGATCTGTAACATTATAAACAACCAGGAGAATGCACCATGTTTTTCTCCTAGCCCTCTTTACCACCATCCTAGTCTGATGTTTTCTTCCCTTATACTCAACCATCCTGGACTCTCTCTCTTCAAAGAGGTCTTTGCCTCTCTCAGAGAATATGGAATTCCTCCTTCCACCTGGGTGGACCTTCTAGATGAATCCCTCTTTGAGGGGTAAGGTGGTGCTTACTCATTTTATCTCTTTGGACAAACACAGACAACATTCCCTTATTTAACTTCCTGAGCTCTTATGACTTCTTTCCTCTCTTGAATGGACACTGCCCTCCTTTATAGTCCTCTCATTATAGACTATACATTTCCCCATTTATCCCACATTTACTTACTCATGACCATGTCATGACATGTTGACTTCCTACTTTATGTTACCATATTGCCTCACCTATGGCTTCTGTTTCCAAGCCATCACTCTATCAACCTAGCCTTCTGTCAACTCCACTTGGGACAAACTACCAAATCCCCTAGTTGCCCAACCATACAAGAGTCCCTGTTACTGCTGTGATCCAGTCCTAGCCAGAACTGTTCCATCCCTCTATAAAGGATCCACTCCTCCCTAACAACCTCGGATGGATCCAGCATGAGTCACCACTAGTTCCTCCAATGTCAGAGCCTTCCCTATTGTTCTATTCTACTCTGGTCATCATGGACTCCCCTTGACCATCCCGCCACATTTCTGTTTTACTATCTTCGTACTACAATAGCTTTCCCCTTGACTCATCTCTTGCCCCATATGTTCTACAATAGGTTTCACTTTGCTATGTCTCCATACCTCAAGTACTGCCTTCCCAATTGTTACTCTTATTGTTCTATTCCATTGTTCCTCCCTTATGAATACTTCTCATTACAGTAGCACAGCTTCACACCTGTATATAAACCCTGAGCTCTTTCTAGAGCTCCTCAGCTAAATCTACACTTATCTGGCTCTTCCTTCTGAGTGCTCCCTGGAACTTCTATAACCCTCAACCTGTCTACAGTATAAGCAGGTAGTAATGAGCCTGAAGAACCTTGGAGTCTAGGTAGTCAGCAGGAAACCAGTGCATCCATAACACTTTAGACTTTAGACTCTGACCCTGGCCCTAAAGTCTCTAGTATATATATTTGATTGCTGCTTGTACTATACTCTAACCTTGATATACACCATTCTGAGTATATTCACTCGTTCCCAAAAATCCCCTCCTTTCATGCCTCAGCTCTACCTTGCCCTCACCTTATTACCACACTTGGCCAGCCCAAGTCTACCTAGCCTTGGCTAGTCATTCCATTCTAACTCTTCCAAGAGTCAACCTGAGTGCAGGAATGAGACACATATCCAGACATGTCCCATTGTTACACCAGTTGTAACAACTGCCTTAAAAGACAAGCCAAGGTTGTTGACTCACTAGCTTCCTGGCCAGAGGCCATCCAAGGACAACCCCCAGCCTGGTTGCAGGCAAGAGTCCAATGCAAGGCCTGATGCACCCAATCCTTAGAGCCAATCATTTTCCCAAAGTTACAGATCTATTTTGCCAACTTTCCTTATTTACATTGTTCTATCAACTAGAAACTATTCACCTTGGAGACTTGCTGCAGTTATAAGTATGACCAGATGTGAGAACCATGTCATTCCCTTGGATTTTCAAGGACTGTCAAGAATGCATTGAATTTGACAGAAATGTTGAGCTCTACCAATCATCAAATCCTAGCTCCAAACAAATTGATTTCAGGGTTTTAGGCTGTTAAGGAGAAAAGATAACTTTTCCTGGGGCCCTTGCCAGTGTCTCCAAGTTTATTTATGTTGCTATTCAAGATTTCACATTTTGGTTCTGAAATACTAACTGGATTCCCTTTCAATAGAGATACAAAGAATTATATGCTTTGAAACAGAGTTTTCCTATCTCTTAGGATTGACTGACCTGTTTCCAACTGCTGTTACCATGGAACCTTTCTCCACTTCAGTCTTCAAGGATTTCACTTGAATATTTGCTACTATTACCAAGATTTGCACTAGAGGCAGTTCCATCCAGCATCGCTGCCAAGGTTTCTTCATGACCTCCATGCCTACCTACTCATCAGTGTATCACTTCAATGCTGATGGGGAGGTGTGGGTAACACACTTGAGCACCATTCATTTTCAGGGCTAGTTCATTCAGCAGGTGAGTTGTTACATACTCCTTAGTGGATTCTGACTTCCATGGCCATCATCCTGCTGTCTAAATGAACTAATACCTTTTGTTATGGCTGATGAGTGTGTATTCTGGCACCTTAACCTCCTGTTCAGTTCATCCCACATTGCCAGTTCTGCTTACCATAAATGGCCCACTAGAAACTCTCAATCGCTAAGTAATCCATGTTATGATTCTGATGCTACACTTAGTCTTTTTCCTCTTCCAAGATACCAGACTACACCAATCTCCCACCTAAGTGCATCCTAGCACTTGCTTATGCCCACAACCCGCCTTTTCCCAACCCTTTCCTTGACAGGTTACCCTTCACCCTTTCTTGGCTGTTCCTTTCATAGTCTCTCTGTGGCCAGTTCCTTCCAGGATCTTCCCTGAATCTTCCCTGGATCCTCCCTGGATCCTCCCTGGATCTTTCCTAGATCCTCCCTGGGTACTCCTGCCACAGCCTTCCCTGGCTATTCCCTCCACACAGCCTCTCTTGGCTGTTTCTCCACAACCTCCCCCAGCTACTTCCACCACAGCCTTCCTTGGCTACTCCCACCACAGCCTCCCCTAACTACTCCCACCACAGCATCCCCTGGCTATTTCTACCACTGTCTTTCCTGGCTATTCTGCCATAGCCTCTCCAGAAGTAGTAACTCCCTTTCTTCCCGATTCAGATATGTTCCTTATCCGTCTAGTTTGACTATACCCTTACCATATTAAGCATTATTTAATTGAGTTACTTAGCCATTGAGCCAGGATATATAAGTTAGAGCTTCACTTTAACAGCTTTTCTTCTTTAACCTTGATTTGACACCCCATGTATACTCTTTACTTGGTATACTGGTGCTTATAAATCTCTGTTCCTTGCAACCTCCTCCCACTTGCTCTTCTTATCACCCTCTCTTCCTCTTTCCTTTCTCTGAGAGGACTCTTGACCCCTAATGTCATCAACACTACCCAGAAGGAAAACCTCTTCTACTTGACTCTGTCATCTCTCTGTTGATATACTCTAGAAGAAGACCTATTCTCCCTAGTCTGCTTTTCCTGGTCAATCTGTTCAAACCTCAACCCATTCTCTTGGTTTTCTCTACACCAAGAACTTGCATTCACTCTTGTCATGGCCAACATGACTCCTATTGACTCTCCAAGGCTCACCACTTGGAGTCTGTTGTCTCTAATTATATTGGGGACAACAAGCTTTATCCACACCATGTGGACCAGCTTTACCAGATAAGCATACGCATCATGTCCACTTATGTATTATGCTTGCTGGTTGCAAATGTAACAATTCAGACCTGGGAACCAAAGCTGAATCTTGTCAATGCCAATAAAGTATTGAAAGAATTCCACTTAACCCACCTTGCAGCACCTAGAGTGTTGACAATCCCACCTGATCAATTTATGCTACTCTTCAAAAAGTGACTGGAGTCATGGACTGAGCTTACAAAAAAAAACACATCCTATAATTACTTGGAAGCTGATTCATAGAGAGGGGGGTAGTGTTATGGTCATAACTATATGATCCTTTTCTTCATATTTTTTTTTGTTATCTTATCTTATGAGATCATGTGATAAGGTCATATGTGCTCATCTAACACCAGTTTGATTTATTCTTCACATAAGTGCTCACAGACACTTACACTAGAGATGCTTTACTTCTTTCTACTTCATCTCTCCTGATTAGATCCGAGATCTAATCCTGATATGGTTATATTACTCCCATGGTTATTACCATTATGCTTCTATTTCAATTCTGCCACACTATGTGTGCATTTCATGCCTTTAATTTCCACTCTTTCATTTCATGCACAGCCTATACCTCATATATTTAATTACTGTTATCCTATATTGATAGATTCAATACAAACATGTACACACTTAGAATGAATATATAAACCTGGAAGGCTACAACTGGCATCCCCAGTTTGGTCTTTTTGGATATCCTATTCAAAGCAGGATTCTTGAGACCTTAGGGCTCATTTCTCTTCTCCTTCAAGTAGTTCAATATTACCTGAAGCCTAGTTGCTTTGGTTCATTTCACACAAACCATTATCTGCCCTGAAGCTCTTATGACTGGGGTATATAAGTTGGAGCTTCATTCTAATGCCTCTTTTTTCTCAACCTTGATTTATACCACATGTGTACCCCTTACTACTATACCACTAGGTGCCTATAGATCTTGTTCCCTGCAATCTCCTCCTACTTGATCTCTTTTGTCATTCTTTCTTCCTTTTCTTCTCTTTGAGAAGGCTCTTGATGCTACTGTCTCCAATACTACCTAGAAGGATCCCACATCTACTTGGCTCTATCCCCCCTCACCCCCAATACTACCTTAGAGGACTCCACTTCTACAGTGACTCCAAAAACCCTTTCCATGTTTGCTCTGATTGGAGTGTATGATGTGTACTGCCAGACAGCGTGGGAATTACGCTTAGCTTTGGTGGGGTTATAAATAGTACATACTCTTGGCTACATTATTGCCCCCTAGGTCATGTGATTTGGTTCACATGCCAGAGAGATATGATCAATTCAAAACAGCAATACCATGGAAAGGGTTTTTTCACTTTTGAATTGATGACTAGGATCTTAGTCAAATCATGGAATATTTGCCATTGTTTGTTAGTACAAACAAAGATATACATGTAAATAGTATGTCTGAGTTTAAAAAAGTTCACACACTTCTTGATTCTCAACCACCATCATGGTCAGATCTCTCTCTCTTGCTCAACAAAGCTCTATTCTTTCATTGCTTGATGCTGGCTGCTCTGGTGAAGCTATTGCCAAGCAAACTGGTGTTAGCCCTTCTGCTATATCCAAACTTCACTCCAAAGAGTGTTCTGCCCTTCCCAAAGCTGTTGGGGGTCATTCTTCCAAGCTTTCCCCTACCAACATTCGACATGCCCAATATCTTATCACCTCTGGCAAATGAAATGACCACTGAATATCTATACAACCAAAACACACCAACCCTAGACAGAGATGGTCTAGGGCAGAGATGAGGACAACCTTCCTAGGCTCTTCTATACACTAGTTGACTTGTGATGAGGAATAGAGGATCTACAACAGATAAAAGATCCACTATAAGCAGGTATAAGAATGAGAGGAAAGGGGGACAGGCAACAAAATGCCTGATGGCACGATGTCACTCACATAAGACAGTAAATGAATAAGAATTCCAAACTAAAGTACAACGAAGTATCTATGAACTACTTATAGTATCTAGAATGGAGCACAGACCATATGATGTAACTAGTGGCCATGTGAGAAAGGCAGGGGGTTCTACTATATAAGGATAAGAAGAGAGATATCTGGAATAGATCCAGATATTGAAATGGAAGAAAAGGCAAGCCAAGGGTGGATCATAGCTGCCAAGGGAATATCAGAGAAGTCCATATGCACGAGGCAATGCTTCTATGGAATGGAATATAAACTAAACAGGGAAATGCATATATCTGCTTAAGGCAGATCTAAGATAATAACAGAAATGAAAGGAAGCATGTGAACAGTGATTAAAGAGAGACAGAAATGAGGGATCACATTGTAATCATAAAATTAATAGAAGAAAGAATGATGAGAATGTGAAAAGTCACAATGTGACTATAATATTAGTAGAAAGAGTCCAAGGGGTTTCTAGGCCCAAAATATAATAATCAAACAAAAGAATCCAATAAGTCCAAAAGAGGTTTTGGCATCCACGATCTTGATATTGGGATTATGTGCCTATGGGATGTCAGGAGGGCTGAGTGTCATGAGTGCAACTAATGCTGTGTGGTGGTTGAGCAGCCTAGGCAGCAGACCTTATTATCAGTCTCACTACTAAGCATAGTATCTTTCAACTACTTGCTTGGAGAGGAGGAAGAGGGCAAGTGATCTAGCTATGCTTGATCAGTACTTGTGATCTATCAGAGATTGATCAGTACTTGTCAATCAGTTTATAGTCGTGATGAGGATTGAAAAGACAAGTTTAGCATCATTGTCAGGATCACCATAGTTTAACATCTTTAACAAGACTTTCATGAGAGTTGACATTTCAGCAAAGCTGAAAATGCTGTCCAAGTGACCAAAGCCCTTACCACCATCATCAACCAACCCCTCTCTGCCAATACTGTTCACCTTCACTTGAAGAAAGCTGGTATGAAGGCTGTGGTGAAGTCCAAACACCCTCTTCTCTCTCCTAGGTATCACAAAGCTCATTTGGACTTTGCCTATGCCCACAAGAATTGGACTCTAGAGAACTGGAAGAGGGTAATATGATCTGATGAGACTAAAATCAATCGCCTAGGATTAGATGGGCACAAATGGGCATGGAAAAGGGCAAGTGAGGGGCTTAGTGATAGATTGGTGGATGGAACCCTCAAGTTTGGAGGAGGTTCCCTGATGATGTGGGGCTGTATGACTTGGGAGGGCATTGGATTTGCTACCAAGATTGATGGTAGGATGGATGGGGACCTCTATCTTCAGATTTTGAAGGATGAGCTCCAGCAAACCCTGGAGTATTATGGTCTCAATTCTTTTGATACCATCTTTCAGCAGGACAATGACCCCAAGCATACCCGCAGGAAGGTCAAGAGCTGGCTAGAGGAGCAAGAATTCAGCACTATGGTTTGGCCTGCACAGTCTCCTGACCTAAACCCTACTGAACACCTCTGGGATTGTCTTAAGAGGAGACTTGCAGAGCATGAAAACCCCCCCCCAATGGAATTCATGAATTGTGGGAAAGGGTTCAAGTGGAGTGGGATAGAATACCAGTTGAGGAGTGTCAGAAATTGATTGAAAGCATACCTAGAAGGATTCAGGCAGTGCTTAGAGCAAAAGGAGGCTATACCAGGTACTGATAATATCCAAATACCCTTGTTATTTCAAAAGTGAAAAAACCCTTTCCATGGTATTGCTATTTTGAATTGATCATATCTCTCTGGCATATGGACCAAATCACATGGCCTAGGGGGCAATATTGTAGCCGTGAGTATGTACCATTTATAGTCCCACCAAAGCTAAGCGTAATTCCCATGCTGTCTGGCAGTACACCTCATATGCTCCAATCAGAGCAAACATGGAAAGGATTTGTGGAGCCACCATGAATGCTTGGAATGTAGTGGGGGAGTTACACATGCTGAAGAACATCATGGCTGGTTTGAACAAGCCAAACAGGGTGAGGAAAGCTGCTTTCCATCAATCTTCTGGTTTGATGAGCACATTGTTATATCCCCATTGAACATTGAATTTAGTGAATGTAGTGGATCTCTTGAGCTTGTCCACTAAATCAGAAATGAGGGGGAGGGGATAGGTGTTTTTGATAGTGTGCTTGTTGAGATATCGATAGTCTTGGCAGGGGCATAACTTTCCATCTTTCTTCTGTACAAAAAAGAAGGGAGAGGCTTGGGGGAATTTTGATGGGATGATTTTTCCTGTTTTCAGATGTTCATCGATGAATTCTTTACAGGCCACCATTTCCAGGGGGTTCAATGGATAAGCCTTCACACATTGGGGTATGAAGAAGTCTTTTAACTCTATGGCATGGTTGTATGCTCTTGACAGAGGTAATTTGGTGACATCTTTTTTGTCAAAAACATCAGCATGGTCCTTGAATGCCATAGGTATTTCCATGGTGTGTTTCTCTTGTTGTTGGGCTATCACCATTGATAGCATAGTTTGTTGTAGGATGAACTCTGGTATATCTCCATGAGCCCAGAAGAAGTGAGCATGCTAGACTGGTGTCCATTTCCTGAAGCCTTTGTAAAGTTCCTGCTCAATTTGTTCTTCTTCATTGCTCCCTAGGTACCTCGACAGGTATCTTTGTTTCAAGACCTCAGAGTTGGCACCCACAATGTCTCAATATTGGGACAATGTGATCATTACCCATTCTTCTGTCCAGTGAACATCTGGATTGATTGCTTGAAACCAAGGTATTCTGAGAATGATGTTGTCTTTTCCACAGTTCAGGATATAAAGGTCTCACTGTTCCTTTATTCCTTCATAATCCAAGATCACCATGGTCTTGAATTTGATGGTTCCAGATTGGTTTTCTGATCCATCAGCATTCCATGCTTTTATTGGCATGCATAGTCTGGTTATTGGCAGGCCCAGTCGCCTGACTGCCTCCTGATTCACAAAGCATCCAGTGGCTCTGGAATCTAGTAATGTGCATATTTTGACAATTTTGCCATCCTGTTTCCAGATTGAGAGGGGAATGCAAATAGAATTCAATCTTGATCCAGAAATAAATACAGGGGCAATTGTAACAGAAGGTACCAACATTGAGGTAGTCCTTCCATTTAAAAATGCACTGGGGAGTTTCCTGATTTCATACTGCCATGGGTTGGTTCCCAGGTTGATATGGTGGATTCCTCTTGGGCTTCAAAGACTTGGATGTGTTCATCATCCCATAATGTGGTCTCTTGTCCCTCTAGTGGGACTCCTTCTTTATCTAATAAGGGGTTGAAGGAGGACTTTAATGTCCTTAGGATTTGATTCCTACTTTGCCCATGTGAAGGCTTTTTAATGAAGTGGTCCAGTGGGTCATTGGGAGAGAGTAATCTCTCAGAGGTGGGTTGGATTTCCACCTTCCAAGCTTGGGCTGCAGGAGGTGTATAGCCATGATGGTTCCTTGTAGAACACCCTTTCTTTTTGCAAATGAAGCACAGATTCTCTCTAATGCATCAATAACACTCTGTTGGTGAGAGAGTGATTTTATCAATATTCATAGCATTGGAATCATGAGTGTGAGAGTGGCTGCTGTAAGCCAGCTGGGGACCCTTCCAAATATTCCTAATTCATTTGAGGTTTCCCTTAATTTTGGAGGATTTCTTGAAAATGTCTTTTATAGATATTGTAGTTTGAAGGGTTTCTGACATGGTGAGCTGGGTGGCAAGTTGGGGGTCGAGTCCTCACAGGTACCATTCAAGGAGGGCATTGAGGTCTGTAATCTTGGACCTGACCATGAGGAGAGAAAAGGATGAGAGGTATCTCTCAAATCCTTTAGGATCTCTGGTATTCTGTAGGAGAGAAGCGAGTTCCACTTGTGCTTGGGCAGCAGTGTCATAAGGGGTGAAGGTGTTCTTGAATCCTTCTTTAATGGAGGTGAAGTTGGTCTGTTCCACTGGCATGTGGCCATTTCTGAGTTTGGCAAGCCACACTTCTGCAAATACCTTTCCTCTTCCTTTCTGCATTTGATTAAGGAAGATATAAGCTTTCATGACATCTCCAAGGGTGTTGTTAAGGGAGAAGTAGCCTTCCATTTCCATGAGCCATTGGTTTGCATCAGAGGATTCCCCAGAGAACTCTTCTGGTAGTGCAGCTTTAACTCCAGGCATGTTGTTATCTTTTGTATCTTTGTCATTGTTCAGGGAGTCAGGGTCCCAATCTTTTAGGGGAGGGGTGTCAGGTAGGAGGTTTGTTTATTTGATGAATGCTTCATAGTATTCTCTGTTGTCATCTTCATTAGAGATGTTCTCTTTAGGTTCTTCAGCAATTGGAGGTGGGTGAGGTTCCTTGGGAGGAGAGTCTGTTCACTGTTGTCCTGAAAAGGATGCTCTGGATAGGGCAGGGGATGGGGTGTGACATCAGGTAGGTGGAGGTATGGCTCCAGTATGAAGTTGTCCACTGATCCTTCTGGACATAGTAGGAGATGGTGGATTGGGGATGGTGGAGAAGGTATGCAATTAGGGAGGTGGCTGGGTTTGTTGTTCCTTGTTGGAAGAGTGGCTTCCAAGGATTTGGGCTAGACTGACTCATCTCATTTTGCTGGAAGGTGCTGGACTACCACCAAGCAGTCCTTGGAGAGGTTGGGGGCTTGATAGCACCACAAGGTGATTAACCTTGATATTTTGTTATGACTGGTAACAATGGTACATGTCTGGGTACATGTCTCATCTCCCAACTCTAATAGAAGTCTTAGAGTGAGATGGCTAGCTGATGCTAGGTAGACTTGGGCTGGCCAAGTGTAGTAATGAGGTGAGGGCAGAGTGGAGCAGAGGCACAAGAGGAGGAGATTCTCGGGAATAGTTTGAATATATCCAGAATGGTGTATATTAAGGTTAAAAAAGAGGTACAGGTGATGGTCGGGTATATATACTAGGAGACTTCAGGGCAGGTAGCTGAGTCTGAAGTCCTAAGTAGGAAATAGACATGTCACAACACAATCACATGTAAGTAATTGGTGATATAAAGGGAATACACATTGTCCATAAAAAAAGGACAATAAAGGAGGGCTGTGTCCATCTGAAAAGGAAAGGAAATGTTACAGAAACTTCAGCTGCCAATCAGAACTGGTTCCAGTTCTGATGTGTTTGTTCTCTTGCCTCCCTGACCTGGTTGGAACTGGCTCCAACCAGGACTGCCTTGTGTAAATTGACTCCTTCTGTCCTCCTTTTGTTCTTCAGATTGGGTACCCTTTGGAAACAGACTAATTGTTCCATTCTCCTCTCTGATTGGCAGTAGACGTCCAATCAAATCATAGTTCTGACCACTCCATAGCCTCCTAGCCATTTCTTCATATTGTTCTCCCCTTTTAGATTTCCTTTGTCTGATTGCCTATACAATCTCCTTGTTCCACATAAAAGTAGCCTAAGCTAGTTCTATGCAGTTCTGTGTATCTTCTGGTGTTCTTCCAATCAAAAAGTCTTCATTCTACTTGCAAGTGAATGCTAGCCTCTCCTACAAAGGACTCCCTTCTTTTATAGGAGACTCCATTATCTGGAAGCACCCAGAAACTCTCAGAACCTTTGGAACCACCAGAAGTCCCTGGAAGAACATTGGTGTTTCAAAAGAACTAGCTTATCCTAGCTAAGAGTGTTGTCAAACACCTGCCCAACATATCTGAATACAACCCCTCAGACAACCTCAACCTCTCACCTGAGGACAGGACATACTACCAAGCCCAGCAAAGAGCCAGCCAGATTGACCTCACTAACACCCAAGCCAGAGAAGAAGCCAACATACAAAGGTGGCAACAACAACTATAGGAAAGACAACAATCAAGAGAAGCACTCCTATCAGGAACAACCACCCCCACTCAACCCTCTTGATCCTTCAACCCCACTAGACCCTCCAGACATCCCCTACCCCCTCCTGACCCCGATATCCACCTCCCCAGACCAGATGAAAAAGAGTGGAACTCCAACAGTGAGGATGACAAAGAAAACAAGATGGGAAAAGAGAACCTACCTAAGGACTTCTTGGGAAAAGTAGAAGATGCCAACTGGTGGTTGAAGGTCATGAAAGCATGGTGGAACATCAAGAAGGCCAAGTTGGGAGATGAAGAAATCATCACCACAGCACTAGCAAAAATGAGTGAAGAACAAGGAAAGATCTTCATGGAAGGTGTTATGATAGACAATATTTTCAAACTTTTTCAGACTTAACTATGTTCATCATTTCTTTCATAACTATTCAATGCATTGCACATGACCATGGGAAAGTCACATGATCAACAATGATGTCATGACATGTGTTCTTAATTTCCGCTCTTCTCTCATGCTGTCATATATTCTTTTCCCATCATCAACTTCTATTTCTCACATCTCACTTCTTTACTTTGACCATCTTTAGTAATTACTATTTCCAGTACTTGGTCCGTGCATGCAGTCTCTACATATATAAACCCTGTACATCATATGATAGTTCCTCAGTCTAATCCACTTGTCATTGTGTCTGCCTGGCATCTACAGTTCAGAACTAGAACCTTGATTAAGAACAATGACTCACTTCTCTTCTTTGCCAGTTGGTGTTCACTGTGTCGAAGTCTGGCTAGTGGTTGTTTGAAAGAGCAATCATAATACTTGGATTAGACTAAATACACTACCCAGACTCTAGGGTTAAAGAGTGCCCATGGGAGCTTTCCTATGACTTCATCTTCTTTACATCCGCCCCTTTAGGACATGGGACTTGACTTCCAAGCTTTAGTCTGGTTATTTAGAAAATCTTCTCAGTCCCTCCCTTGAGGTGATGCCAGTGCGAGGGTCATGCCTCATTTGCTAAGACTGACTAGGGAACCACTGTTATCATGCAGTCCTAGGCCAAGGTTATTCTGAACACTGGTAGTCCTTGAAGTGATTCGAGAGGTAGAGTATCATTTCTATACAAAGATAGTTTATGTGTAGTTTTGTTCCTGGTCACTGTGGTCACCAGAGAACGTGTTACCAGAGTTTACACAGGAGGAGATACTACCTGCAGTCGAAAAAGTACTTTATACGTAGTTTCGTTTGCTGAGTCCCCAAAGTGTGGTTGGAAGATACCACACAGTAAGGATCTCGATTTTCCTTTCTAGTTTTTATCAGCTGAAGAAGAAACAAGGATGTCATCAACTAACATCGATATCGATGACCTGGTCTCTAGGATTCGAGACCTAAACTTAGAATCTGAAAGGAGTTCGGTCACCAAGAAAATTGCTGACCCAGATAAATGGGATAGCAACAGGGCAAAATTCAGGGTTTGGTGGATAAAGCTTCGGTTATGGGTGTCAGCCCAATCTTGGAAATCTGGCAAGCTGAGAGCAGTAGCAGTCCTCTCACACTTCAAAAAAAGAGCTGAAGGATTTGCCCAAATTACCCTAGAAAAATATTTGGAAAGTGAAGACAACAAGAAGTATGATAATCAAGGTGCTCCCACAGGATCTCTCCTCAGAGAAAAGGCCTGGCCTACATGGGGTCAGCTCCAACAGGAGATAAAGAACTATTTTCAAATAGACATACTCGCCCACGGATCTCTAAAGAAGTTGGAGGTTTTTAAACAGAATGGTCACCCAATAGACCTCTTCCTACAAAGGTTTGAGGTCTTAAGAAGAGAAGCAGACATAGATGACAGCTTTGCAATGGAACTACTAAAAAAGGTGGTAGATTTCTGAATTTACGAAAGACAGAAGCTAAACGCTCCTGCATCAGCATTTGACCTGGAAGAGCTCATTACCAGGTATAGAAACATAGGCCGAGCTTATGAGCAAATGGCTGTCAAACATGGTCTGCCTTGAGGAGGACCTTCATCTTCACAACCAACTCCACGTCCACAAGGGCAATATTACTATAGACAGCTGCAAGGGGGCTACCAATACCCACAACCTTCTCACCCGCCTCCAGGGCAACAACACAGATTCATGCCTATGGGCATTCAACTGGGCTGAGGCATGCCCATGGATATCTCAGCACATCAAGTGCCACAAAAAGAAACTTGCACCTGCTTCAGATGCTCCCAAGTTGGGCATATCTGGTCAGATTGCTCAAAGAACCTGAACAAACACTGCTTCCCCCCAAAGGCAAGACAGCAAGCCATTTGGAACTGGGACACCAGTTCCTACGAGTACCCATCAGAGCCAAGCTACATGGCTCCTGATTTCCATTTGCATCCTCTTCCCCCAACACTGCAACAACCTCCTTCCTTTCCCCTGACTTCTATTTCCATGCATTTTGCACAAAATTTCATTTCTGCTGAGGCTGAGGCCTTTTACTGAGATAAGTTCAAGGTAGAAGCCAAACAAAGGGCAGCCAAGGCTTTAAAAGGACAATGTTCATAGATGATGAGGGTCTCTGCAAACAAATAGACAATCTTTCTTTTTCCCCTTCTGTCGATGCACTTAGTGCTGGCACTCATACTATTACTTCAGACACTATTAGTGAGAACGGTTTAGTAGAGTGTACGGAGGACGATTTCCCAGTAACTACTATTGCTTCAATCTTGCTTAACAATAAAAATATTCATTCTGAAAGGGCGACTCCTTGGAGTGCAGCGCTGGAATTAAAATGTAGCATGCTTAATTCCCTTGTTTAGCAAGTCGAAAATTCTCCTACTTATAAATCCCTCAACGAATTGGTAACTATTGCCCAAAGATCATCCACACTGTGCTTTGGCAGAGAATTCTCTGTCAAAACAGTTTTGATGAGGAAACAGGAGGACCAATGGCAGAAATCATCTGTTCAGGCCTTACTGGATTCCAGGGCTTCTCATACTTTCATCAATAAACAATATGTATTATGGCATGGCATCAAACAATATTCTATTGCTAACTTTATTGCAGTTATTAATGCAGATGGCTTTAATGAAGCTATCAGCAAGGTTACCCACATGGTTAAATTAATCATTGGCATTAATGACCATTTCAAGGTTATAGACACTTATGTCTCTTAACTTGGTTCCCATCATCTAATTATTGGTTACAACTGGCTATACCATCACAACCCAGACATTGATTGGGTTGCTAAAACTATTTCTTTCCCCAGATGTATGGAATACTGCCAAGTAATTGGCAGTGGACCCTACCCCCCCACTTCCATATTTATGTAGTGAGAAACCTTCCATTTGAGTTATTGAAGAAGGATTAAAAGAAAAGGTGCCAGAAGTCTACCACGACTTCCTTAATGTGTTCTCAGAAAAGGAATCTGAATGCATGCCTGAACAAAAACCCTGGGATCATGCCATAGATCTCAAGGAAGACTTTGTTCCCAAGAAGGGGTGTGTTATCCCACTTTCGGATGTAGAGATGGAGGAAGTACGAACCTTCATCGAAAAAGAACTCAAAAAGGGATACATTCAACCATTTAAATCCCCTCAAACTGCACCTGTCTTCTTTATCCCCAAAAAGGATGAAAAGAAATGTCCCGTTATGGACTATAGATATTTAAATGAGGGCACCATCAAAAACGTGTACCCACTTCCCCTCATTCCCACACTCATTGACCAGCTCAAAGGCGCTGATATGTTCACATGTCTCGATCTTCGTTGGGGTTACAACAATGTGAGAATTAAAGAAGGAGACGAGTGGAAAGGGGCATTTGTTACCCCCATTGGTGCTTATGAACCTACTGTAATGTATTTTGATATGACGAACTCTCCCCCTACATTCCAAACTATGATAAACAATATATTTAACAATATGTACGCTGTTCTCATTATTTACATTGACGACTGTATGTTATTTACAAAAGAGAGAACACAAGCTGAGCACAAGGAGATCATTAAGGAAGTTCTTTGCCAATTGGAAGAGAACAACCTTTACGTGAAACCAGAAAAGTGCCAGTTCTCCAAGGACAAAGTGGACTTCTTAGGAATGGTTGTATCTAAAGAGGGAGTCAAGATGCAGGAAAAGAAGGTGGTAGGAGTAATGGACTGGCCAATTCCTATGTGTCTCAAAGGACTACAAGGCTTCCTCGGACTTTGTAATTATTACCAATGCTTCATTGAAGGATTCGCAGACATTGCCTGACCCCTGAACAATCTAACCAAAAAAGATGTTCCTTTCACTTGGGGTTCCAACCAACAGAAAGTGTTTGACATGCTTAAGAACAAATTCAAAATGGCTTCCTTACTCACCTATCCAGATCGGGACAAGGAGATGAGGGTAGAAACCGATGCTTCGGATATAGCAACCAGAGCAGTTCTTTCTGTAAAATTGGATGACAGACTATGGTGACTATGCGCCTTCATCTCGCATTCTTTCAACTCCACTGAGCAGAACTACCCTATCTATGATAAAGAACTCTTAGCTGTAATTCATGCACTAGAAGAGTGGAGGCACTACCTAATTGGTAGAGAAGGTTTCGAGATCTGGACAGATCACAAGAATCTCGAATACTGGAAAAAGCCACAAACTCTTTCAGGGAGGCAAGCACAATGGCATGCACTCCTTCAAGAGTTCAACTACGTCTTTATTTATAAACCTGGATCAAGCAATGGACAAGCAGATGCTCTATCATGTTGACCAGATCATGGTGACACAGTAAAGGACCATAACGAAAATATTACTGTACTCCCTGAACATCTTTTTATTAATAACATTCAACTTTCTTCTTCCTTTATGGAATCATTGAGGCATGAATCATCCAAATTGGGTGTAGATGCTATTCATGATTTCTCTTTTGTGTCTGATGACAATATTTTCAAAAATACCAAAAACAAAATCTTCATTCCTGAAACTTTACATATAGAACTTTTAACCCTATGTCACGATCACCCTATAGCAGAACATTCTGGTCATGGACATATCATTAATTTACTTACTTGACACTTCTCATGGCCAGGAGTCACCAAAGACATTAAAACTTATGTAGATAGCTGCCAAGTGTGCACCCAAACAAAGGGAACCTAAAAGGCACTGGCAGGAAAACTTATTTCGTTACCCACACCTACTAGATCTTGGGAAGATCTCTCGGTTGATTTCATTACAGGATTACCTAAATCCCACACATACACAGCTATTTGCATTGTTGTAGACTGCTTCTCTAAAGAAGTTGTCTTCATTCCTTGTTATGACACAGTCTCTTCTTTGGACTTAGCAAAATTATTTAGAGACAATGTTTGGTGTATCCATGGACTACCCTCTACAATAGTTTCAGACCATGGCCCCCAGTTTATTTCAGATTTCACACGAGAGCTGTGCAAACTCCTCTCTATCTCCCAAAAAATCTCCACCACATACCACCCTTAAACAGATGGACAAACAGAGCATATAAACAGAGAACTAGAACAATATCTCTGCTCTTATGTATCCAAGAAGCAAGAGGTGTGGGCAGATCAGATAAAAATGGCCCAATTCTCACATAATAACTCTCTCACCACCTCCACCGGTTCCATCCCATTCACCATTACACAAAATTATGCCCCATGCTTGGGCTTCGAAGGAAAAGCAACAGATCCAGATGCTGAATTTGGAAAAGAGTTTGGCCATTCGCATAAAGAGATAGAGCAGGCTCTCTTAGAAACAAAAGAAAGAATGAAGCAGTTTGCTGACAAAAGAAGGTTGGAAGCACTGGAGTATATTATTGGCCAACAAGCTTGGCTATCTACCAATAAATTAAAACTCCCTTATACAGCAAAGAAACTTACCCAAAAATGGATTGGACCTTATTGGATCAAAAAGGTCTTATCCAATGCTGTAGAACTCATCCTCCCTAACTTCATCCATATTCACCCCACCATCAACATTCCTTGCATCAAACCTTATTGGGAAACTTTATCTGGTCAACCAATACAGTGACCAGATGCGATTGAAATAGACGAAGCAGAGGAACAGTTTGAAATAGATTACATCATGGGTTCATGCTTTGTAAAAAGGAAGTTATAATATCTGGTACATTGGAAGGGTTACGATGAAACAGATTGTACATGGGAAACTGCAGACATCATCAACACTGCCCCCGATGCAGTAGCCGATTTCCACCGTCTAAACCCATCCACACCATGTAAACTCCGAGGACTTTCAACTGCAGACTTTCAATCCCTATTTAAACCATACAAAAACCTTACTGAATCAAACTTTCACAGAACTTGTCTGGAATTCAAGTCTTAAAGAGGGAGTAGTGTTATGATAGACAATATTTTCAAACTTTTTCAGACTTAACTATGTTCATCATTTCTTTCATAACTATTTGACGCATTGCACATGACCATGGGAAAGTCACATGATCAACAATGACATCATGACATGTGTTCTTAATTTCCGCTCTTCTCTCATGCTGTCATATATTCTTTTCCCATCATCAACTTCTATTTCTCACATCTCACTTCTTTACTTTGACCATCTTTAGTAATTACTATTTCCAGTACTTGGTCCATGCATGCAGTCTCTACATATATAAACCCTGTACATCATATGATAGTTCCTCAGTCTAATCCACTTGTCATTGTGTCTGCCTGGCATCTACAGTTCAGAACTAGAACCTTGATTAAGGACGATGACTTGCTTCTCTTCTCTGCCAGTTGGTGTTCACTGTGTCGAAGTCTGGCTAGTGGTTGTTCGAAAGAGCAATCATAACAGAAGGGTACTATGACAAACTAGAAATGGACAATGACTACAAGAAATGGGAAATGTTTGAAGAAAATTTCAAGAACACCTTCTCTTCTAAAGACAAAGCAGTGGATGCATGAAGGAGAATCAGGACCTTGAGAATGAAAGGGATAACAGCTGAGGCCCTGAAGGACTATTCTACCCAGTTCAACCTTCTCCTCTTCTTGACCAAAATGACAAATGAGGCCATGATCTGTAACCTCTTCTGTGCCAGACTGCTGTTCAACCTGATCAGCAACATCCTCTGAGGAACTGAGCAAACCACCCTGAAGGAATGGATGGCCACCACTAGTACCCACACCCAAGCATACGAACAGCTGAACAACTTCCAGCTGGGAAGATTCCAGACCTCCCAAGGAGACTCCTGAGGAAGGAGAAGCAACCCAAATGCTATGGATGTCGACATAATAAGACTTTTGGAGGCTGAGAGAAACAGACACAACAGGGAGAATTGCTGTTATCAATGCCACAAAGTCAGGTGCCACACCAGAAATCATGTAGGACAGCCCTCATCAAAAAAACAACAAAACCCCCACCTACAGGAGAACTTCCACCCAGCCGATGAACCAAGAAAAGATCAGAAAGATAGACTCCACCCCCAACAAGTTGGAAGGATATATAAGGAAACTAGGAGAGCAAAGGATAAACTGAGAGGAAGTTCTTAGAACCTTGAAAGAACACTTTGATAAGCCAAACAAAGAAGAAGAGAATGTGAACTGTCTCGATGAAGAGGGTTTTTAGAAAGGAGACTCAGGGCAACACTGTGCTCTCCTATGCTTCCAAATGTAACAGTAAGGATGAATGAGAAATCCCTATTTATTCCTATAGACTTCTTCTGTCTTGGAAGCTCAAAAGTTGCAAGAACCACAGCGTTGATCAACTGTGGAGCCACTGCCTGTTTCATCAACTACACCTTCATGAAAAGGCACAGAATGCCTCTCATCCCCCTCAAATGGCCCCAGAACACATATAATGCAAATGGGACCATCAACAAGATGGGACAGATTCAATTCAAAGTTCAACTTGTCATAACAATTGATCAAGACTGGGAAGAGAGAGACTTCCTGGTGCTAGCCAGTGGAAAACAACAAAATGTCATCCTGGGAATGATGTGGTTGACTGAAAAGAACCCCTCCATTGACTGGGTAATCAAAGAAGTCACAATGGAACCATCCAACAGACCAAGGAAGCAGAATGGGATCAAAGCCCTAGTCCAAAGGTATCTCCTTTGCTTTCTTGGAACTGACAAAAATGTCAAACTACACAAGCTCTACCAATGACAGTTTGAAAGTTTCCCCAAACACATCCATAAGGTAACCATCTCCACAACAATCACCCAAGAAACAGCAAAAACCAAAGAAGGAATTCCCCCCCAATACAGGAAATACAAGGAGATCTTTACCAATGAGGAAGCCACTGGATTTCCCCCTAGCAGGGCCTTCAATCACAGAATAGACCTACTCCCCAGTTTCATCCCAAAGTGAGCAAAAAACTACTCTCTCAACCCCAAAGAAACTAAAGCCTGTAGAACCTTTGTCAAGGAAAATCTAGCCAGCAAAAAGATACAACCACCAAACTCCCCTCAGGCTGCCCCATTCTTTTTCATACAAAAGAAAGATAGGAAACTACATTCCCGCCAGGACTACCAATATCTCAACCAACACACTGTCAAAAATGCCTACCCCTTCCCCAGAATTCCTGACCTAATCAACAAACTGAAAGGATCAGCCATCTTCACTAAACTTGACATTCAGTGGGGATACAACAACATCCTCATCAAACCCAAAGGCTGATGGAAGGTGGCTTTCACCACTCTCCTCAGGCTCTTCAAACCAACCATGATGTTCTTCAGAATGAGCAACTCTCCTGCCATGTTCCAAGCCTATATGGACAATACCTTCAAGGACTTCATTGCAGAAGGGTGGTTGATCATCTACATGGACAATGTCCTCATCCACTCTGCTGACCCCACACTCCATGAAGAACAAACACACAAAGTGCTCCAAAGATTTCAAGAACAACACTTTTATCTCCACCCGGAGAAATGCTCATTTGACCAGGAAGCCATAGAATAACTTGGACTTCATGTCTCTAAGGACAGGGTCCACATGGACACCTCCAAACTGGCCACTATAGAAAAATGGGAACCTCCCAAGAATGTGAAGGGGGTCCACTCTTTCATCAGATTCTGTAACTTCTACAGAAAATTCATTCCTGCCTTTTCTGACATAGCCCAGCCACTGCTTCTACTGACTAGAAATAATGTCATTTGGCATTGGGGAGATGATGAACAGTGAGCCTTCCACACCTTAAAGAATGCCTTTCTACTCCAACCAGTCCTGTGCACTCCTGATACCAATCAACTCTTCCACATCATGACTGACACCTCCCTCACCACAGCTGAAGGAGTACTAATGCAGAAGAATAAAAATAGAGACCTCCACCCATGTGTCTACTTTTCAAAAACCCTTTCAGCCCCAGAACACAACTATGACATCTATGACAGAGAGTTACTTGCAGTTATCCTGGCACTTTAGGAGTGGCACCATTATCTCAGAGGAATGGTACACCCAGTTCATGTCCTGACCGACCACAAGAACCTAACCTACTTCTAGGAACTGCAAAAACTAATCCAACAACATGCACAATGGCAAATGTTTCTACAAGACTTTGACCTTTCTTTCACCCACCTACCAGGGACTACCATGGGCCCTGCTGATGCCCTCTTCCAAAAAGACCACCCTGCCATCTGCAAAGACAACCTGGTCCTCCAACTCCTCCCCAATGACCTATTTGCCAGGTCCCTAGACATTGCCATCGCCTCCAAAATCTCCACCACCACCACCACCAACCAGCTAGTTGCAGATGCCCTCTCCACCCTTCACAGAGGGTCCTCCCTACTCTCATGCACCAAACCCACTGACTGGGCCTATGACGGCACACATCTCACCTTCCAAGGCCATACCTATATCCCCAAGGACTGCTGCCAACCCCTCATCTCATCAATACACCACTCCCATCATGGTGGACATGCCAGCACTGCCCGAATGCTTGCCCTCCTCTCTCAGGACTACTGATGGCTTGGAATGGCCACCTTCATCCACTGGTACATCACTGGTTGCTCCATCTGTCAACAGAACAAAGTAAGCACTCACCCCACCAGACCCCCCCTCCTCCCCATCCCATCCTCTGCCACTTGCCCCTTCAAACACCTCTTCATGGACCTCATCACTGGCCTCCCCCCCATGGGGCCACCAACTCTGTCTTGGTTGTGGTCAGCCACAGGCTAACGAAGGGGGTGGTATTTATTCCCTGCTCTAAATCTGTTTCTGTGGAAGGCATAGCCAAACTGTTCTTCTTGCACATCTTCCCCCATTTCAGCCTCCACAACAAGGTCATCTTTGACCAGGGACCTCAATTCTGTTCTGCCTTCATGTGGGAACTAGCCCAACTCCTCCAGTATAACATAGCATTATCCACTGCCTACCACCCACAAACCAATGGAGAAATCAAATGAGTTAACCAGAAACTGGAAACCTATCTGCAGTTATTCTGCCAAAGCAACCCTTCCGCCTGGGTAGAAGTGCTCTCCCTAGCTGAATTCCACCACAATTCCATGATATACTCTGCCACCAACAACTTCCCCTTCCGCCTCCTGATGGGATACCACCCCTAATCATACCCCAAAATTGGCCCTACTTTTGTCCCTGCCATACTGGACTGCCTCAAGAACCTGGCCTCTCTCTGAGACAAAGCCTCAGCCTCCCTCAAGAAGGCCAGAATGATGATGGCAAATAGATCCAAAGGAAAATTTGTTCCATTTAGACTAGGCCAGCTCATATGGCTGGAAGTGACCAATCTCCCCTTGAACATAAACAAAAAGATCTCCCCAAAATGGCACAGCCCTTTTGAAATAAAGAAAGTTATATCTAACCTGGTATATGAATTGATCCTCCTGAAACAATGGAAAATTCATCCTGTCTTCCATGCATCACTCCTGACCCCTTTCATTGAAACCGACAAATACAGACCCAATTTTCCATGCCCACCTCCTGATCTAGCACACAGGGAAGAGGAATACAAAATAGACTACATCATACAGCACAAGGGCCAACCCCAATCAAGATGGTACCTTGCAGCCTGGAAGGGCTATCCCCGTTCTAAAGCTACTCGGAAACTGGAGCAAAATTTCAAAAATGCACAGAAAGTCCTCAACAACTATAAAAAAGCCCACCAACTCTGACAACCCCATGACTCCCCCATCTTACCTCTCCAAGATCCCAAAAGCCTTTGCCCTCTCTAAGGAAAACCTTGATTTCCTTTGTCAAAACTTCCTTCAATCCAAGCACATCACCTCTACCCAGATCAATGAAGCAGTCCACCACTGCTACCAACACTCCTACTTCTGTAAACTCTCCTACTGTCCATTCCACTACTCCTACTAGATGTCCTAGGAAACCCCAATCCCTGCCAACCCCCCTATCTAAGTACATCACCTCTCTCCCTTCTTAAGGAAAGTCACATTTGCTGTTGTCCTCCAGGCTTCCACCTTCAACCAGTTCCTATGAACTCACTATGCTGTCAACAGATCCCAATTTCTTGCCAGTCTGGTCAGACTGTATCAACAAGTATTTCTCCATTCTCAGTTCTTCTGACAGAATAATTCCAGATATGAAACTGGACCCTATAACTCCATCCTCATCAAATCTCTCCTCGCTATTAGAAGTGATGTACTAGAGCTCCTGTTTATTGCTGGATTCTGCTGCATGGTCAATGATATTCCTCCTGAGCAATTTGCCTTCATTATTTGACCCATCCTTAGGGCCCTTACTCCTGAGAAACAAAGAACCTACTTGTCTCACACAGTCGTCCTGCCAAATCCCCCCATCTATCCCAGCAACCTCTTCACTGGAGCACATCCTGACAAATCCTCTTGCTGACCTGGAGAACCTGACTCTCCTCCCCCACTCTGGATTCCTCCCCCTGTCCCTTCTAGACCCCCTACCCTGTTTCCATCCCCTGTCTCTATGGATACAGACACACAAGACCCCACCTCTAATCACTTTCACACCCCCACTACCAGCTGCCAAATCATACAGGACATCATCAACTCTGTGGCCAGAATGCACATCCAACTCCCTGCACCCAGAGTGTCCACCACCCATAGCATGGATAAAGGAAGGTGCAGAAGACATCCCAATTGAGTGTGCTTCATCTGTGGGAGTCATGAACACATTTGGAGAGACTGCCCCCAACACATTCCAGATCAGGACCCTTCCCCCCCTTTTTCTGATACAGACCTATGAGATTATGAGGTGAACGAGGGTGACCAGTCAGGCCCAGATTGAGGGTAGGTGGATTGGGAACAATCCATCATAGGACTGGGGTAATGTTACAGAAACTTCAGCTGCTGATCGAAACTGGTTCCAGTTCCGATATGTTTGTTCTCTTGCCTCCCTAACCTGGTTGGAACTGGCTCCAACCAGAACTGTCTTGTGTAAATTGACTCCTTCTGTCCTCCTTTTGTTCTCCAGATTGGGTACCCTTTGGAAACAGACTAATTGTTCCATTCTCCTCTCTGATTGGCAGTAGATGTCCAATTAGATTGCAGTTCCAACCACTCCATAGCCTTCTAGCCATTTCTTCATATTGTTCTCCCCTTTTAGATTTTCTTTGTCCAATTACCTATAAAATCTCCTTGTTCCATGTAAAAGTAGCCTAAGCTAGTTCTATGCAGTCCTGTATATCTTCTGGTGTTCTTCCAATCAAAAAGTCTTTGTTCTACTTGCAAGTGAATGCTAGCCTCTTCTACGAAGAACTTCCTTCTTCTATAGGAGACCCTATTATCCAGAAGCACCTGGAAACTCTTGAAACCTTTGGAACCACTGAAAGTCCCTGGAAGGACACTGGCATAATAGGGAACATAAGTGGCAAGAAAGAAAATGTCTATAAATACTGGAAAGGAAAGTGATCATATTTGTCCAAAGAAGTGAAAGAGGAAATGTATAGCCTTACTCCTCAAAAAGGGATTTGTCTAAGAGTTCTGCCCAGGCTTTAGAAGGAATTCAATATTCAGCGAGAGAAGTGAAGATCTCATCAAAGAGCGAAAGCCTGGGGTGGTCGAGGATAAGAGGGGAAAGCAGTGGACTAGGATGGTGGCATAGATGACAAGGAGAAAAAGATGGTAGATCCTCTTCATTCTCCTGGTGACTTATAGCATTCTGGAGAGCAGAGCCTAATAGGAGTGAGATCCTCCTAGACAGTATGGGATAGGAGGGGAGAGGGGTGGTAGGGCCAAATAGGAGTAGAGTTCTCTTAAATAATACTGGGGGTGATGGCAAGAAGAGTCTGCTCAAGAAGAAGAGAAGGAGGAGAGGGTGACAAAGAAGATCAAGCAGGAGGAGATTGCAGGGAACAAGATCTATAGGCACCAGTATACCAGTTAAGGAGTACACATGAGGTGTAGATCAAGGTTAGAGAAGAAGAGGTGTTAAAGTGAAGCTCCAACTTATATACTCCAGCCATAAGAGCTTTAGGGCAGGTTACAGTCTGTGTACAGTCAATTAAGGAAATGCTAAATATAGCAAGGGTATAATCAGATTAGGTAGGATTGGTACCAGTCTTCTGGGCACAATGCCAAAAATGGGGGGACTGTATCACATGGGAAGATATAGGATGTGTAAACACATTGTGAGAACCATTGTGTTATGATGGCATGTGATAGGTCAGGGGTGTGGAGTGAGATGTCAACTCAACACAAGGTGAGGCAGTGTTGCCTTGAGGTAGTGGTGAGGCTGCAAAGAGATCCAGGAATATTCCAGGGAAGATCTAGGGTAGATCCAGGAAAGATCTGGGAAAGATCCTCAAGATGGCAGTGGAGGTTCCAGTGCTCAGCAGGACAGCCAAGGACATGGACTATTGGGGAACAGCCAAAAGGGGGTATAGGAGGAATGATAGCTGGGAAAGGCTGTGGGTGGATAGCCAAGAGGGCAGTGGTGTCTGAGGCAATGCTGGACATGTCATGTGGAGCATAAACAGGTGCAAGGATGCACTTAGTCAGGTGGTAGGTATGGTCATGTGTGAGTCATGAGGTCATGGGAGGAGGAAAAAGACCAGGGGTGACTTAAAACTGTAACATGTCTCACATCAAAAGCTCTGAATGGATTTAACAAAAATCAAAGAAGTCACAGAATGGCCTATCCCAAAGTCAAAGAAAGAAGTACAAGGGTTTCTCAGATTCCCCAACTTCTATCAACAATTCATAAAAGACTTCATGAAAATTGCCAACCACTCAACACTCTTACATTGGATAAGGTGAAATTCAAGTGAACAGAGGATTGTTAGAAAGCCTATGAAATCCTGAAAGAAACCATTATGATAGCACCAGCACTCTTAATGCCAAGTAATGATGTACCATTCCATGTAGAAATGGACAGTTCTGGAGTGGGTATTGGTGCAGTCTTATCTTAGGAAAAAAAAAGGAAAATGGCATTCTGTCACCTTCATTTCAAGGTTGTTAAACAAAGCAGAACAAAACTATCATGCCACAGATTTAGAAATGGCCACCATCACATTCACCCTGAAAGAATAACATTACTACTTACTCAATACCAAGCATAAATTTGAGATCCTAACAGATCATAAAAATCTTGAATACTTCAAACAACCACAAGATTTATTGCAACAACAAGCATGGTGGAATCAATTGCTACAAGAATACCACTTTACAATCAAACACTATTCAGGAAAAACAAACCCAGCAGATTCTCTTTCTCATTGACCAAATTTCACCAAGAATCCCAATAACAATAAAGACATCACCATACTTACATCAAAACAATTCACAAATGACAAGGAAGCTACTGTGTGCTCTATTGCATTGGAAGAACAAATTGAAAACCTCCAATCCCATGCCTAGAAATTTGCCATCAAAGGAGTCAAGAAGACAGACTTACCATGGAAACTAAAAGATGGACTTATCCACTAGGAAAACACTTTTCATGTTTCCATGGAATTCTCCCTTCATGAAGCAATTATCATTCAAAATCATGACCATCCACTCTCTGATCATCCAGGTGCTCAATGAACTGGAGATCTCATATGGACAAGGTATTATTGGCCCTTAATAAAAAAAGACATAGCTCATTACATAGCAGATTACAGCATCTCCCAGAAAGTCAAAACCAAAGCAAAACAAACTTCATCCAAACAAACTGGCCAATGGACCATGGAAAATGATATCAATCAACCTTATTGGTCTCCTCTCAGAGTCCAACAGCAAAGACATCATTCCAAAACAATCCACTTATTCCCCATCTCAACCACAATCTCCTTTGCTGGTATTGCCAAAATATACAGAAATCATATCTTCAAACTTCACAGCATGTCAAAGAAGATTATCAGTGATTGAGCACCACAATTCACTTCCTTCTTCATGACTGCTCTCCAGAAACTCTTACAAATCAAAGGGAATCAATCCACTGCCTATCATCCTCAAACAGATGAACAATTGGAAAAATTCAATGTGTTGATAGAATAGTATCTTCACATCTATGTCAACCACCAATAATTCAATTGGGTAGAATGGCTCCCCCTCACTGAGTTCATCCATGATTCCAAAGTTTCTTCCTCAATGAAAACCTCTCTCTTCTTCCTCAACTACAGACAAAGTCCCCACATCAACACTATATTGAAACTGTGGTATTTACATTCACAGTATCCTGATTCAGTATGCTATTCATATTCACTAATGGTTGACAGACCAATCTGGACTCCTACCAGATACAGTTATTGGCTAGGACTAAATACTAGACTCTGATCTAGACTTAGGCCAGCTCTAGACCCTTTCAGGTCTTACAGAGCACCTAGACTGTTTTTAGTCCTAACAAGACATAACTTATGAGTCATATGGTTCTAAATTGTCACATTCTGTGACAGATATTATATCATACTCTTCACCCTGATATCTAGATCATGACATCATACCTTCTACCCAGGTCTCAGGATATTCTGGATCATATTGGGTGATAGAAAACTTCTATGAAGTTCTATAGAGTTCTACCCTTATCTATGATATAATATTCTAGCCTTTATCATGTGATCTAACTTATAGCAATAAGACCTCTTATCTATAGATCTTAGGGCTTTACCATAAGGAGTTGTTCATATATATTTCAACTCTGCTTTAACCTTGTACCTTAGAGTACTTATACCAGGCTGGATGCCCTACTATTTACTAAGAATATTGAGACTCTTCTCACCTATATTCTATACAGAAATCCTTAATAGGATTTACTTTATTTCTTCTATGTTCTTGTTTTAATCTTTGTGACTATGAGACTTGTTACACTTTAAGGAACTATCATCCTCAAGCTCATTCCTTCACCTTCACTCCAATACCACTATCTGTCCTACTCTATTGAAGTAAAGACTAATGGTTGTCACTCACCACTCCTTGCTGCTACCACCTCTTTCACAGGTTTGTGAGTAGCTCCCACTCAACCATCATTCTCTATACTGCTGTTACCCCACATATTCCTCTGTGAGGATGCAGATAGTTCTGATACACTACCCACAAATCCATAGCAAGGAATGGAAATGAAAAAGCATCCATTTTTATCAAAAAAATGAAAAAGAATCATGCAAGAGCAAAGAAAGCACTGCAACACATAGCAAACAACATGAAAAAAATATTATGACAGAGGCACTCAACCTCCCAGGGAGTACAAACTAGCAGATCTTGTCCTTCTTGAATCAACCAATATCTGTTCAAATAAACTGTCACAAAAATTCAACAACAAACAATATGGTCCCTTCAAGATAGTCAAGAAAGTGGGAAAAGAAGTGTATAAACTCAAACCTGACTCCAAGTGGCAAGGCATTCATCTTGTCTTCAATAAATATCTTCTTCACCCCTACCAAAAAGAAGAATTCCCCTAACAAAAAAAACCTCCATCTCCACCTCCAGTTGTTCAACCACAAGGAGAAGAACAAGAGATTGAGAACATAGTGAAGATGAGGAAATACCAAATACCTTGTCCACTGGAAAGAATTCCCTCATGAAGAAAATAAATGGAAAAAGGCATCAGAACTCAACAATGCAGCAGATGCCATCAAAGATTTCCATCATCTCCATCCCACCACTCATCAACCAAAAGACAATGTGTGTCCACTTTACTGATGTTGACTCTCCCTGTTTCTGTCTAATATGCCCCAATCTCTCTCTTCCCACTTCCTTACCAATGTTCCTCAATCCTAATTTTCTCTCTTTCCAAGAAAATATAGATCATCTGCATAATTACAGCTTTGATACACCACTCACAGACACTCCTTATGTAGAAGGTATCATTGTTGAAAGGGACTTCAACTCTGAGGAGGGGGGTAATGTCAGAATCCTCTTTTCTCTACTCTTCACATCATCATAGAATCACAAAGAATCTTATAGAACATTCTTCTTACTTCTCCAATCATTCACTTCCTTAGTCAGCTTGCTTCCTCATAGTATATAAACCCCCATGTATTGTAGTTGATTCCCTCAAAATTAGAATCATCTTCACTCCTTGACATCCCCTGAGGGTTTTCCCTAAGGTCTTCTTGGACAGTTCTGATGTTGGAGTTACAAACATGACACAGTAGATTACATAAGCACAGATGTAGTTTAGTTACACCTCAGCTGGTTTTCCAACCACTGAGGTGAGTACTTATTATTTACAGAGCTACCTACTAGTACTAACTACCTACAGTACTTAGATATTCAATATCTGATACATTGATTTCAGTGAGTGAGAAACACTCTTGTCCATCAGTCAGCATCAACATAGCTCCAGCTTGTTGGTATGCACCAGGCAATGTTGTATACATTGTCATCAGCAACACAATGTGGCAGAACAATGGAGAGAGGCAACAAACAAGTTGTGGTGCGTTTGCCTTCTTCGCATTGTATACACGTTGCCCTTCCTTGATATAGACCAGAGCACCCACGCTCTGTTACTTCTTGTTTTCAACGCTTGCTCATGCCCGGATCACACCTGGCTGTGTTCCATACGAACCGTTCCTTCACGGAAGCATTGCCCCACGAAAAACATGCTGGTAGATACGAACGACTATCTGTGCAACACGATAAGCCACACTTCATCATAATACATATATCTAAATCCAAGGAAAGGGACCTCTTATCCTGCACAACATCATGGGTGGCCACCACGGGACCTCTGTGTCGAGGTGGGTGAGATAGCAAATATCTACGCAACCCCTTGACGCCCACTGTCCCCGCACCGCCTTCAATGACCCCGCCCGGTTCGGCACTCACGACGACATCTAGGGAGACGTAGCGTTCGGGTTTGGGGGTTAGATTTGGCCTCGGTCGTATGTCGGCTGTATGTACGGCCGCGGTCCCATGTCGCCATGCTTCGGTGGTCGCTCGGAATGCAACAACATACTCGCCGAGCCGCGCCGACCTTCCACACCCCAAGTACCTCTTCCTCGAGCGAGACACCGTCGGGGGAGAATGCCCTCCCGGTCGGGCGGCGAGTGTGGCCCCGGAGAACGTAGAGCTCCGTGGCGGATTTCAGCTCGTGCATGATGAAGGCACCTTCTGCGACGCCGGCGAAACATCGGACTTGGGGTGTGAAAGTCGAGGGTGGGGAAGCCGTCCGAAGGGGGAGTTGGGTTAATTTGTGGTTTAGGGTGCGTGGTGTTGCTTGCAGGTCTCCGAGGACCACGGTGCCTCTACGGGGCCCCATTGCTATCCCGGCCCAAACCGCACGATACGGTATTTACTATGCATCACAATTCATCGTACTCGTCGTCTCCCTCACGAGCCACCCAAGATAGGACGTCCCCCCCCGTCGGTGGGTATGCACAGCACAGAGGTGAGGCCGATGTAGACGTATGTATGGTAGAGGGCATTCGTGGCCACGCGTTGGAGGCTAAAGTAATACCCCTAGCTGAGTTGGGCAAGGGTATAAAGATAGCCCAGATCGGTGAATAAGGAAACCCTGACCCGGGACCTGACCGTTCAGAACTTCGTGTGTATCCACGGATCTGTGTTCACCGGGACCGTCACGGTTGTCGTCCGCGTTCGTGGCATCGCCATCATGATTGACGTCCACGTTCCCCCAAACCCTGGACTCGGATCAGTATATGAGATTGGGATTCACCACGTTGCCAGGTACACACCTGACCACTAGCAGGAATGACCTGGTAGACAGGCACAGAAAAAGCGCCGCCCTCAGATTCGTCGCGTATAGCTCAACTGTATCAGCAAGGTCGCCGTGTGCCTACCAGTCTAGGAGTGTATCGTCAAAGAGCTTGGACGGTGACACACTGCAAGGGAGTGAGAAAAGGACCAGGATGTCCGGGGGATCATCGGTCCTTCGATGCCCGTTCTGTGTGCAAACGACCGAAGCGTGCCTGCGAAACAGGTACGGAGAGGTTCGCGCGCATGTGGCCACCGAAGTCCTGACAGACTAGAACATTTATACCCGTCGTGCGCGACGCGTGATGTCTGGTGAGATTTTCACACATGATGGTGAGGTGGGAAGCGCGGGTGTCGCAATAACAAGAGAACTAAGTTATGAGAGGGACTGACAAAGTTTCAAATCACAGTAAGTGAAATAAAAGAGTACTTGAATGCTACATGTACGTAGTGAGAGCAATAGCCCTAGGGTAAGCGTCAATAAGTGAAGAGATATATAAGTCATTGCCGGAATTTCGTGTGCACTCATAACTATCATGCTACTCATGTTGTCCATACCCACCCCCCCGTCCTCATCTCGACGACGCCAAATTCGAGTAACGGTAGCCCCCCTCCCTCCACGGTGAAGTTAGGTATGTGTGGACCCGATCTATGTAGAGACGACGGCAAGAGTGGATCTGCATCCCCACTCTGTTGACGTGCCTGAGATTCCAGTGGGTCCACGTCCTTACCCTTGACACTAAATACTGGACGATGTATAGGCGCCGACACGTCTGGCATGGCGACAAGCACGCAGACGGCAAGCGTGGCGGCGTCCCTTTCGGTGCTCGGACCGGGGGATCCCGGGGCAGCCGGGGATGATCGGATGCTAGTAGCTGCGAGGGATCCGATGGAGGTGTGTAGCTGTCTAGGTAGTGGCGAGGAAGGAGGAGTGGAGAGAGAAAAGGGGCTTGGGAGGCGGAGTTGAGAGAAGAAAGAGGGTCGAGGTTGGACTTGGAGTGAGGACGGACAGCCGGATGGTGCAGTGGACGATTGGGGTGACGATATCAATGTCGATGGCGATAGTGAGGGGGTGCAGTGCACAGCAATAGGCTGTGCGGGAGATAACGTTGGCCGAGCCCATCACTGCTATATAAATGGAGCAAAGGAGGGGCAGCTTACCGTAATGGAGGACCAGGTGCTATCCTTGTCTGCAAGATACATCCAGGTGTCCCACAGGACAGGCTTTGGGCCGAATCGTCGAGGAGTTCGACGAAATCCGCCCAGGGTATCAAATTGGCCTGGGCCATTGAATGTGCTGCGGTCAAGATCGACAAACAGGCCATCAGCGATAGCCTGTTGGAAGCGCTGCCTGTACCGCCTGCGAAGAATATAGGATCTGAGAACGAGTGATGCTGAGAGCAAAACAAGAATTAAAATTGTGGCGAGGAACGTGAAGCTAGTCGAGTCCATGATGATGGGAGCGGACCAAGATGAGCTATATGAGCGACATCAGACCGAGGCAGTGTGGGAGGACGCACAGATATAGTGTTGCGGTGTTTGACTCTGACTGCTCGGATGCCGTGGTGGGTGTGCTCGTGCTCGAACTTCCGTTTGTGAGGGTAGTGCTTGGATTGGTGGTCGACATGGCCAACGATGAGCAAAGGGTCGAGCTGGACGGCGGCGGCGGCGACGACGACGGTGAGTAATAGTAGTAGGGACGTGTTACGTAATGATCTGATTGATGTATTGGTTGCTGTGTTCGAGGTTTGAAAATAAAACGGAGCCTCTGTTGGAGCGATCCTCAGGCTGAACCTTCCCCTTCTCTCCACCGTCATGTCTAGTAACAGCACCTCCAGTCCCACCTCAATTCCTTTGCCGAACTCACTCAACCTCTCGCCACATCTATCAGCACAAAAGTATTTCTATGTCTGCACCCTCACCGTCCTCGCCTGGGACACGCTCGTCCTCACACCCAGATCGTACCGACTCGGTCGCACAAAGGCCTGGCCTGCACTCAAGGTTCTCTACTACTTCCTCCAGATATGGGTCCTCACCGACTTTGTCGTCACAGGTGTGTTTTCCCTTCCAGCGCTCATGCCCAGCTCACATCGTTATTTAGGCGCCATGTTCTTCTCCACGTCTGTACAGCAGGACACAGATTGTATGCGGTTCTGGCCCTATGAGCCCATCTGCACAGCGATCCTTTTGTTCGCTGCGTCCACTGTCCATGTCATCCGTGTGACCGCCATTTACAATCACGACACCCGCATTCGTTCACTCCTTCTTGCCCTCTTGTTCGTCCAGGGTGTCGTCACCGCTATCTGCTGCGGTTTCTACCGCTCCGTCCATCTCCTCGATGGTCAAGGATGCATCGCTGGACCACTGAACAACCAGAGCTGGGTCGGTATCTACTGGCTTGCCCCGACCATCCTTTACACCACCACGTTTGTTCTCGCTGTCATGCGGTCTCTCCGGACCCTCGAATCCAAGCCTCTCACCCCCTGGCGCCTCATGCTTCGCGACCACCTCAACCTCTACGGCGCTGTTCTCATCGTTAACCTCGCCAACGTCCTCTTTTACTTCATCATGACTCCCACCGATTACACCGACCCCATCAAGACGATCGTCACCAGCATGGCGGGCGTTCTTACCGCAACAATGAGCATGCGCATCATCCTTGGTGTCAAGGGTTCTCTCGAGAACGGCGGGAGCTTTAGCGCTAGCGGGTCAGGTGGTTCGAGCGGTGCGAGTGCCAGTCTCAGCGGCACTGGCGTGGGTGTTGCACGCGGGCGCGGTGCACCGACATACACCATTGGTGACATCCATACTCAGACTAAGAGCATCGGAGCCGCTCGCGGTGCCAAGGAAGAGGGCACATGGGACGTCGACAAGCATTCTGTCGATGCTCCTGCCCGAGATGCCAAGGTAATGCTTCCGATTGTGGGAGAGGACGAATCCGACAAAACGCCGTCGAAAGTTGGTGTGCAGATAACCGTCGATCAACAGGTCGAATACGACGAGTTACCGAGACGCCGATGAGCCTGCGCGACCTGTAGACGGGGAACAGGGTACAGTGAATCGCACTATCGTATCATACAATGCTTCTTGCTGTTTCTCGGCTTCTATTTCCACTTTTTCACCTTTCTAATCCCGGCTACAAAACTGATATCCACTTATCTGAGTGAACGTTCTTGTGTTTGCCTTATGGAATAGGATACTGATTATCTCGGTGCTATGCCCATTTTTTTCTTTACTTATATCTGAAAGGTTTCCCTCTCATATACCGGGTCTCGCTGGTCCTGACTGTGCTGTGCTGTACGTATTCTTTGACGTGAGGCGTGCCTATGTGTACGATTATACAACAGATACGAAACCTAGAACAGAAGCATCCGATGGGTCTTTCTGTCTTCCGTTATTGAAAAAGCCACCCACGCCCACTGTAAGCCATTTCGGCGGGACCGCGTCTCCCCCTCGGAGATCCCTATTAGATAACGATAATACATCATGAATGAGACATATGCATGGTCTGTATAACAGACTGAGACTCTCAACCGGAAATATTGACCAGTCCGCAGCGCCAAGATCGCCTCCACGCTGTCACGACTCATCCCTGGTAACACAAGACTAGCCGTACTCAGTATCCGCTGATTTGAATTGATTTTGTTTCCAGTGTTTCATGTATTTTAGGAACCGGGCATTCAGCAGAAGGCCGGCGACAGTCCTGGAGGCTTGGCAGCTCCTATCCTTTCCTGTATGGGAATGTGGCACTGGATGTGTTTCCGTAAGGAATTTACACAAAGAAATTTAGAGGATCGCTGTCAGCTGTCAAGCTGTCAGAATAGATCATCCAGAAGGCTGATCAAACGTGATATCGGCGGTCTGTACAAACCCTGTAAAAATGCTGTCCGAATCTCCTTCCACGAGAGGAACGGGAGTTCGAATTGCAAGGATACACCCGATGCTGCTCTTCTCATGCTGGGGGTCGCGGAGGCTCGTTCCCGAGCCACCGAAAACATCAGCTGGCAACGTGTGCACACACCTTCCTGAGACGCCACGTTCGACACGCGTGCTGTGTCCTCTGATACGAGTCTCGTCGTCTCGAACGATTCGGAACTTTTGTTGCGGTTGTGGCGGTGGCCAAATTCAGCGACGTGGCTTTTTCGGATTGGTACCCAACTTCCGGCTTGATGAACAGAAGAATTGATCGTGGACTTCCTGGTACAGGTTTTTGGATGAGTCTTTGGTCAACAGTAAGATAGCGAGGTATGATTAGGGAAATCGCTGGCCCATCCGAGATTAGTGAGGATTGTTCGGCCGAGCAAGTTCCGTACAAACTGGGCAACGATGCTTCTGGGTGAGAGAAGTAGTCGGGATAATGTGTGTGAAAAGGAATGCGGCAGTGGATCCTGAGGACGTCGGAGAGTAGCCGTGAGTCTGCGTGCCAGAAGGGTGTGAGCGCTTACGGTCGGTTATTGATCAAATGGCCAACCCGCCCGTCCTCGCTTAATTTGTATATGGAGCACCATGGAGCCCTAAGGGTTGCAATGCGCCTAGTGGCGCCTGATTCGAACCTGGGATCTTGCTTGCAACGAGTCAAAACTTGACGAGATGATTAGAAAAAATGGCACCACAATTCAATCCTTTGGCTCACATCGTACCAGTAGAAAGGCCAGTGCGGATCAGCTCTGCCCGGATGGGGATGCATTGTGTGAAACGAGCAGTGCTAACTTGAAGTTGTCCGAGAGATCGGAAAAGCTGAAAAAGGATAGTGGAAAGGACTTGGATAATACCGAGCGAGGTGCATGATCGCACTCGGAGTATCGAAGCCGTCGCACGGGTCAAGAAACGGTGCGGTCGAGGTGTGTGCATATGGCGAGTAGCGGGTTGGACGCAGTTGGCACGCGAATAAATCTGCAGAGGGGTCTGTATACCTCTGCAGAATTAGAGACTTGCAGCGCTGTGGTTTCGACGTGTGGTGGTATTGACTAACCACCCTTGTTGGCGTCTGTGCATATCAAAAGTTTGCAGATAAATTTACAGACCTGAGCATCTCTTCTCAGAACCTGAGACTCAAGATGCTTGCGGTGATCAAAAGCGAGTTCGGATGCACGCGAGGGGGACCCCGTGAGCACCTTACAGTCCGAGCAGCAGCCTCGTGTGTATTGGAGCGTCGAGGACAGATCATCTCGTCGCCACCGCCATCGTCATCGCCTAATTGCGTGCCACTGGCCAACACCACATAACACCGTAGTTCTGTACAAAGTGCTCAGTGGTAATAGCACCTCTATGATCACCTAGTGACAGTACCATTCAGCCCGTCAGGATAGGCACAATTGAGTACCCCGGAACTCCCCGCACGAAACACTTACACTGTGCACACGCTTGTCCTTCGCCGCCTCGTCCCAAAACACCATGGTACATGTTTGGGTTGGGGGCAATTACAGTTCATGTGTGTGTATGTGTGGCATGTAGGCCCTAGGCAGTCCACTCGAGCGCAGGGTTTTTTCACATCCTTTCGGTCGAAAAGTGTGGCAGATTGTGAGAAGGGAACCTTAAAGGCGTTGACGGAGATGCTACATCAGCAAACATAGCCGAGTTGCCAACAGCTTTGGAGGACCCATTTTAGGCATAGTTGCGAAATACCTTCAGTAACTTGTGCTGTAAGACCCTCTTTTGGATCGTTTGGGTGCCCCCCAGCCAATGAGAGGGCTCGCAAACTACGAAAGAGTCGTTGAACAGCCGTTCATTTCAGCTGTTTTGCTGATGTAGTTCTTTTCGGATCTCATCAAGGTAGATAGATCGGCGGCAGAGTAGGCCAATTATAAATGCAGTGTTGGCCGCGGATAAGATCTTTAACTGATGGTGATGCATGGTGTATGGTCACGCTGTCGAGTGAAGGAGTTGATGGGACCAGATGAACTGTGAGCTGGCTCTCTCGAGACTGATTGTCCTGGAGACAAGGGACTTTTCCTGTCCGAGGAGATGGCATATGAGTTTGAGAGAGTATTCGAGCGCCAGCATGCACGACCGGAATCCGAGCTTTGTCATGTAGAAGCATAAATTACTCCGGCGTTCTCCACACTGGTAAGCTTACTACGCAGTCACGGGGGGGGCCTACTCGGGTGCAATTGGTCTTGCTCATAATTCTGGAAAGCGCTGGAATTACAGTAAACCACAGGTCTCATTCCGACCTCGGCTTTTTCTTAGAGATGCGGTCGTAGGCGCTGGTCCCGCAGTCGTCATTCTTGTTAATCTAGGTCATGCTCTAATATCGCGCTAATGCCGTTCACGTTGAAGCCTTGATCAATGTGGCTTCATGTTCCTTTTTTTATCGATCCATTTATTATGAGACCGTTCGTAAAATTCTGAAACACGTATCACGCTCCCGAGTCATGCGGGGCTTCAGGTAATCAAATAGATATCAGTTACGTCTCAGCGCTGCACACCCATTGGAAATATCCGGATCTCTGAAGCTTAATCTGCCTCCTGTGGCGTTCGGCGGCGATCAAGTCCGGGTATCTCCCACATATCAGGTGTGATCGAAAGGTGGCGGCCCGTGGACCCGTCACTGAAAACTTGAATATAGCAATCATCAGGTATGTGTCTGAGTCGCGGGTCAATAGACGAGTCCCAAAATATGAAGGGACTAAGCTATGAAATCTTTGAATCAAGCTCGATTCAAAAGCTCAAAGGTCACGCTGTACTGTGCTGTAATAAGGTACGTGCACACGATTGACCCTTGTTGTGAGCCCCATTTGGAGCTTACCAGCGAGGGATCTACAAATATCTTCTTTCACGCCGTTCCACGCCGAATCGATGCGGGTTTGAAAAAGGATTCCTGATAAAAATCAGAGCTTCAAGCCAACGTTCTCCTCGATATACACTATAAACTTGCGTGCCACGCTCTCCTCGCTCCAATCAACCTTACCTTTCTCCGTAGTCCCAAGTGTAATTACACGTTTGTGAATAGTAACAAATTGGCGTTTGAGACGTTGGAGTTCAGAGAGGGTGAGGCAACGCGCTGGGAGGGTGATACGGGGTGTGAGCGGGGTCGATGGTGTGGATGTGGGGATGTCAAGCAAGAGAGTGCCCCCGGGTAGAGAGGAGGCCGATTGGGCGGCGACGATGGCAGCGACGAGCGCGGTGCTGGTGCTTTCGAGCGTATGAAGCGCGTCGGTCGGTGCTTTGGCAATCTGGAAACATGTCCAAGAATGAGCGATGGAAGATGGCCCACGTTAGGGATCGGGGTGGAGGGGTGGGATATGCGACACGTACCGCTTGCGTTCCCGTGTTTGGAGGCTTGACGAGGCCCTGCGTGATCGCGCGCCAGATGTCATCGGCGGGCACATCGGGGTCTGTCCAGGGTACAGTAAAGAGCGGTGAATCCCACCGAACCATCGAGGATGGTTCTTCGTATCGCTGGATTAGGTTATCCAAGCTAACAGAAGAAGAAGAAGGGGTCAAGCATCCGACCGACGGCGAAAGGTTTAAAAAGCTCACGTTTCAGGAGTATATGACTCCGCATCCTCCCGTAGCTTGTTCCACTCGCGACATTGCTCAGGTGGTGCGATTACATAGACCTACTTCTCTGTCAGTCAGAAGACCGACGTGTTTCGACCACGGGACGAAAAGAGTAAAGCAAGAACGAGGAGATAGCGGATGACGTCCAACTACGCACCGTACAAACGCGGATCTTGGCTTCCCTAGCAGCGCAGTACATCTGATACCGGAATCCCTTGACGTAATTGAGCGAGTCGACGATGATAATACGGTCATTGCCTAAATGGCGCTGAAGAGCAGTGAACAGCGCCCCGCGTGCTGGCTTTTCCGATGGGCTGTCTTCATGTGTCCGAGGAGAGGTGAGGGGACATATCATGTCGTGTCATATTGTCATACATCGTCATCGTCATCATCATCATCATCATCGTTTTATTGGTCATCTCGTATGCAAACACCAAATGGCTCACCGTCGTACGCTGACCGAGAAATGTTGAGCGCATCGTCAGAAAGGACGGTTACGGTCAGCGATGGACCAGTATACAAGGGGTCCGCGAGACGTTGTTCGAGGCGGTCTTTGATCTGTGTCGCGCGATGGGACTTGCCCGCGCACGGATACCCGGATATCGTAATGAGTGCCATTCCATCAAGATGGTGCTGTATCCTTTTTCTTCGAGCGAGCTGATGCTGAAGGACGCGACGATGGGGGTCATCTGCTGTCAGAGGTCCTACCCCTTGGGGTACCGAGCTGCTATTTCAAACCCCACATAGTACAGTTATCACTGAACCAATCGTTTTTAAAGACGTAGAGCATCCAGCTGGTCTCAAATCTTTCTGATTGATCTGTGACTCATTGTAACAATCATCCGTCCAGTGTATCTTCGCAGTTAGTGGATTTCTCTGCAGACCATGGTGTTTACTCGGATTTAACCTTGCTGATGAACGGATCCGGCGGGATGCCATGATGTCCGGAAGGTACATAGCAAAGTATGCGCTTTCGGGTTTGTTTCGAGTTGTCACACGGACCCTATCATGGTACTCACTACTTCCTCCCTCTTCTTGCGCACTCTGGTACAGGTGGGCATTGACCATGTCTTTGTCAACTGGGGATCCGACCACCCAGCCATGTTGGAAGAGCTCGAGCGCCAGCGAGCGGCGAATGGGACCCACGATCTCACGATCGTGACATCTCCCAACGAGATGGTTGCATTGAGCGCTGCACAAGGGTACGCACAGGTCACTGGCAAGCCAGCTGCCGTCATTGTCCACGTCGACGTCGGGACGCAGGTAAGGCTACACTGGATTATTTTTATATCTCGAGGTATAATGGTGGTGCGACTATGCACTGTTTTGACGCTTGGTACCCACAGGCGCTTGCGGGGGCTGTTCACAATGCAGATAAGGGTCGGGTGCCTATCTTGATTTATGCCGGCGCGTCACCATTTACGAGCGAGGGCGAACTCCAAGGGTCGCGTAACGAATGGATTCATTGGATGCAGGGTACTTGACATTTCTGTTCGTGTGCGTCGCGGGTGTACTGATACGGGGGTTGATAGACGTGCATGATCAACCAACAATCGTGCGTCAGTACATGCGTTATGCAGCTCAGATCGGCTCTCCAGCGAGTTTACCCCATCAAGTCCGGCGAGCACTTCAGATGTATGCGCGGTGTTCCATGACGCACATGGGCCTTGTTCACCTAATTGTTGTAGTGCAACGAGTGAGCCAAAGGGTCCCGTCTACCTCTGGGGACGAAGAGAAACGATGGAGCAGGAAATCGACTCATCGTTACTGGATAGGCCCATCACACTCACCAAATGGCCGTCTGTTCAGCCAACTGCACTTCCGACCTCAGGTATGCGCAGTGCATCACGTTCTTGACAATATCTCACATCGACTTGGTCTGTCACTAGCGGTGCGACAAATTGCGGACGCCCTCTTGGGTGCAACATCACCCCTCTTGATCACGTCCTACCTTGGACGAAATCACCAGGCGTTCGCCGCACTCGTCACACTGTCGCGCATTCTTGCGCTTCCGGTTTTCCTGACATGTCCATCAGCGACCAACCTGCCTACTTCCCATCCCTTCCTCGTTGGATTCTCTTACTTGGCGGCGGGCACTCAAACGCCACTTCTCAAATCAGCCGATGTAGTGCTTGTCGTCGACGCCGAGGTGGCTTGGATCCCGATGAACAAAGACAAGGACGGTGAATACGAGCGACCCAGTGGGACAGCGCAGGTGTACATCATCGATAGTGGTGACCCACTCAAACGAGGTATCGGCATGCACCACGACGAAGCGGACCTCGTTTGTCACGCCGACGCAGCCGTCGCGCTCACGCAACTTCGGGAAGCCATTGGGACTCAAGCCGCCAATGAGTGGTCCAAGCGAATGGAACGGATTCAAAAACTACACTACGAATGGAAGGCACAGCTTCGTGCTGCAGAGTCCTTCTCCATCACACCGCCGAGTTCAGGTCGTCTCGCACCGTATACGACACCGCAAATTGTGGGCACGCTTCGCGAAGCGATCAGAGCAAGAGGGATTGCTCGCGAAAGCGCGCTAATCCTGAACGAGACTATAACCAACTATCCGTTGATTTGGTCTCACATGCAGCCTGAGGTCGCTGGAGAAGTCATTGGTTCTGGCGGTTCTTCGCTCGGTTGGGCGCTTGGTGCAGGGATTGGATCCGTCCTAGGTGGACGCGTTTCAAAGAAAGGAAAGGCAGCCATGGGATATGAGCTTGTCGCAGCCATCGTGGGCGACGGCACCTTCTTATTCTGCGTCCCGGCGAGTGCGTACTGGATGGCAAGGCGGTATCAAACGGTGAGCATGTCTTCTTCACCCCTCGGCCTCGTGTCCGTCGCTGATACTTGTTGACGTGATGTAGCCTTTCCTAACCATCGTGCTCAATAATGGCGGTTGGAAAGCGCCCAAGATGTCCATGCTTGGGGTTCACCCAACTGGATATGGCTCCAACGCGGCCGGAGACCAGCTTACGGTTGGGTTTGGTCCGAATTGTCCGGATCATTCCCAGATTGCGGTAGCTGCGTCGAATGGATGGGCATGGGGACGGAAGATCAGCGTCGACCTTGCGACGGGGGAGAAGAGCGCGCAGGCATTGTTGCAGGAGACGATTACTGAGGCGGTGCGAGTCGTCGTCGAGGACCGGCGGTGTGCGGTGGTGGACTGTGTGTTGGAGAACATTTAGTGTGCGCGAAGAGAGGGGGGTGTTAGTGGGAAAGAATATCAAGAATGTACAGTATTTCGAATGGAACTCTGACCTGTCAATACGTTGCCGCTGGGCTTACTTTTTCTGTCGACACATTACAAAGGAGACATATACATACTTGCTCGCAAACAGATTCGCATTCGGTCTGTCAAAGGCATCAGCAGACCACGAGTGCAATACATACTCACGGATGCAATCTCCCTAATCCCGCCCTTTTATAATCATTCACATACCAAAAGAGATTTGACGAGCTCGGAGCTAGATACCCGACATCGACTTGTTCTCTCGCAACTTTCGGAATGCTTCACAAACACAATTAATCCCATAAACACTCCAACTTCAAGCAAGCACACAGTTCCCACCTCCTCTGGATTTGCCGTGAACTCGTCGAGAGTGTGTGGCTCTCACTTCCTCGCTCGGACATCGCAGGGAATCCAAAGCCGTCCAAGAATCGAGGTGCGAATCCTTTCGTTTTCCCAATTAGAAATTCGCAACCTATTCGCAACCTTCCCGTCGGATTCCTTTCAGGTATATCTGAGTTTGGACTCGCACACCCTATTACTGACGAGGAGCTGAGGTTGTTGAAGCCAGCTCGGAGATATTTCCTTTCGCCACGAAAGCGCATGATCATTGGTATGATTGATATGTCTGGTATAAATGGGTCACAGTTGAATTCATCAGATACCTGCTCGCCAAGTTGCCGCTGGTTCCTCTTCCTTTTGTTCAACCCAACATATTTTCACACTTTTACTTGTTTGGTGAGGTCCCGTCACTTTTTGCCATGCACATCCATGAAAACATCTGAACGGATGCGGATCGTGGCAGTTTTAAGCTAAGCTAGATATGATCCTTTCCGGACATAGTAACAGGTATTCACATCCCGTCGTCGAAGCATCTACACCAACCTGCACAGATCGTCGAGTGTCAACGAATCTCTTACTTAAGGACGAGGTCCTCTCGGTCTCGCCCTTATTTTTCTTGCTCTCTCCCCCCTTCTACACCGTGACTCGAGTCCGTCGCACCCCCGATCGCACCCCTCACGATCGTAACGCATTCATTAGTGTTCCTGTGTCCCAGGTAAGATCATTCGCACCCGGATTCCATACCCCATTCACCCTCATAAACAATAATATAGCACGAAGTTCGGACATCATGCTGCATCCAAGACTCGGTGAAGAACATCCGAGTCACAAGCATTTCCGACGCCGTAACCCTTTCATTCCCCCGAAAGGCGATTTCCGTCCTATCAACAACCTGCCCGCTGAACTCCTATCGCGTATATTCCGATTCGGTATCGAAGACGTACAAGACCTCGTAATCGTCCGTGCTTCAAGTTGCATCGAGCCGTACCGGCTTGGATTGGGGGATCATGGTGCAACTGATGACGAGATTGACGCAGAAAAAGAGGTAGAAGGGATGGGAGATGGGCACGGTACCGGTGCCACAGAGAAGACAGGTCAATCCTTCAGTGATGCTTTCCCCTCCCACCCCTTCCAAATCGCCATTTCCCATGTCTGTCAGCACTGGCGCAATGTGGCGATTTCCACCGCGTCTCTGTGGACGAGTATCACCATCTCTCCGGTGACGCAACCTCCTTATCAGCATGTTGCGGCATCGTTGGAACGCAGCAAATGTCTTCCGATAGACATACGAATCCGCTTTGAGCCTCAGGGACATGACATCCAATCCCCATTTGAACGAACCCCAGCCATGGCCAACCTTAAATTGCTACACTCTCTGCTGGTTGCACACATGCATCGTTGGCGTTCCATTGACGTGAGGGCCGCGTCAATCCAGCAGATGTATGCGTTTCTTTGTGCAGATCCTCACCCAACCGTCGCTGCCGCTCCCCAGCTGACATCACTGGTCCTGTCTGCCGATCAACCGACGACAGGTCGCGATAATATGTTTTGGCTCCCCGCCGCTGCAAGGGGCTTCACCCTGCTCCGTGCCTCTGCTCCGTGCCTCGAACGCGTCTCCCTTGATAGGGTATTCATCTACTGGGATCAGGGTTGAATGTCTTATGCATTCTGCCTCAACGCTAGAGCTCCAGGGACACCTAGAAAGTTTGTGCCCGTGTTGGGATGAATTTATCACCATCCTGCGTGGTACTCCGGCGCTGGAACACCTGGTTCTCCATCAGTCAGGGCCACGCGGAGATCCTCCTAATTTGGATACAGACCCGAGTCTAGAAATAGAAGCTACGGAACGAATCGCCCCCGTTCAACTTCTCAAACTCACACATATGGGCCTCTTGCACCAGCCACCAACCTGCGTCTACGGACTGCTTCGTACGCTCTATATGCCCGCTCTCAGAAGTCTGACTATGGACTTTCTCTGGGACGACTATACCGAATTCCTTTCGTACATTACTGTGCCGGCTACTGTCCCTGCCACACTCTCGATCGAAGAATGGCCACGCGGCTTGCTCTGTAGTCTCGAGACGCTTGACATCAGTTTGCTTCTATGTACGCCGAGGCCATAGAAATACTCTATGACGAACTCGAGAACATCAAATCGCTCAAGATATCGATGAACGATTCTTGGTATCCCCTTTCAGGCTGCGCGCTTATCCTGCCTCTTCTCCCTCCTACAGCGGATGGGCAGGGCTCTGTTAACCTGAAGCTACCCCAACTCCAAACGCTGTACATTTCCGATGCTTCCAGCAACTTCCACCTCCAAGTCATTCGCCAGGTGGTGCAAGAGCGAAATGACGCTGGTTTTCCACTCAAGTCATTGTATCTCAGGGGTACGTATGATATGGATGAAGAGGATATGGCGTGGTTGGAGGAAAATACGGAGACCTTTGTGTCTTCCAGACAGCATACGAAGCGGTGAACGGGGCGACCGGTCGTGTAATAGGTACATTTAATCAGAATAGTTGTGACCAGTTTTTCGCTTTGACGTACAACCTCAGCGCTACTCAACCGTGACGTAGTCTAGTGAACGTTCACTAAATGGTTCAGCGATCGCTACCACATTACGCTTCAAGTGGCTTCCGGTACCTATCCGCATCTCTGACGAGGAATAGCGGCGCGCTGCTGATCAAGACAGTGACCTATTTGCGCAAAAGTGATCAGCGAGAAGCTAAACAAATGCGAGCATGCAACACCCCCACCAGGTGGATATAAAACATGAGTAGAGGTGTGGTGTTGATCGTTGCGGTGAGAATGCTCCCCATGATGACTGGCGAGAGGGCGCTGCCTGCATTGGAGACCATTTCGATGGCTGCTAATGCTTCTCCTAGGGGGCTCTGCCGTCAGTGCCAACTCCATGTGGGTGATACCAAAGTATGACCTTGTTTTAATGGATCAACCGATCCAGCAACGAGGCTACGGACCGTAGGAATATGTATGGTGGCAAATCCAATGAAAATGCTGGCTGTATTATACTCGTGAAACCACGAACAATAAGATCGTCGCTGAACACTTACAGAAGATTAATGTTTGGGCTGTTGTGAATGCGGCTGCGCTCAGGTAAAAGAATGCCACGATGACACATGACACAAAAGCCAAATGTACGTCCAAACGGTCTGAGGTCTCCGATTCCAGTTCTTCGTCGTTGCTCGTATCTTCTTCCGCGAAAAGGGAACGTGTGATTCTTCGGCTGTAGTATGGACGCAAAAAGCGAACAAGAGGCGGAACAATCAGCATCAAGGTGATCGTGCCGCTGAAAGTGGAGATGGTGAAGAAAAGACCAGTCTAGAGTAAAGAAGATCAACCTGCACCGGAACAGCTTGACACTGATACTCACATCCGCAGGCGTGAGGTGATACTTTGATGAAGCAAGCACCAACCAGGCGGCCCCAGCGTAGGTGTTGGCGGCCGCGAACACAAAGCTGTGTGCCGCACACCGAGCGAGTCGCCAGTTGCGAGTTCCACCCATTTTGTGAGTCGGTATGAGCATCTTCAGTGGCTCAAAAATGAGTAAGGGTGTTGCGAATAGCCCCTCAACAGGGGGTTCCGGGCGCACGAGGGACAGCGCTTTTCTTTTTTCCTCCGGGAAAGATTCGGGCAAGACAGAAACGACATAAATGAATACAGCAACAAATATTGCGGCTGCCGTATAAAACACAATCAGAGGGTTACCCGTTTTTGTTGTAACAATGCCCCCTAGAGCAAATGATATACAAGTGCCTGCAAGAGACGATCTTCAAAATGGCACGGAATCTTCGAGTGAGATCCGGACCTAGCGCAGCCCAACCTGCTATCTTACTCAGCGCGGCAGTTCTTGAAGGTGGAATCAGACCCATCAAGGAGGACACGAGTTTTGATCGTACCTATCTTCCGGGACGCACACGTCGACAATATACATGTTGACAAGAAAAGCATAGAGAAAAGCGCCGGAGAACATTTGTAATAACATCCCCACAAGGAAGACCCAACCAGCGACCCAATCTGGCATATACTGTGATCCTGGTATCAAGCAATTCCCCATGCTCCCGGCGATGAGTGCGAGTAGGAAGGCGGGTTTCCTGCCGTAGCGCGATGAAACACGGCTTATGATGCCACACCCAGCCATCACTGGAATGTTTGTGAGTAACTGCAGCGGTCGAAAGCAATATACACACTTATAATTCCTTCTGTCGCGCCGAGTATTGCGATAATGGTCGCAAAATACCGCTCTATCTCAGGCGCACCACAGAGTTCGGGGGGAATTGAACCACCCGCGGGGAGGGTGGGCTGGTCACCGTGTGATATGTTCCAGAACCTGCAAACAGCTTGTCGTACAAGTTCAATAAGAGTAGTTGATGGTATCTGGGCCGCCAGCTTGGTTGCAAGTGCGACTGGAATAAGGAGTACTTCTGGTGAAAATCTCCATCGTTCCCTTGATAAAATCCCACTCGAGTGGCTAGCTGATCGAGAGTGTCCGAGTAGAAGGGCAGTTTCGGACGTCACTTGATACTGGGAAGACATGATGCAGGAAGAAATCTAATGCCTACTGCCTACACGAGTTAATCAGCTCATCAGCTGCGGCACGTGGAGAACAGAACGCCGGCACCGGTCAACGTGTATGCATAATATTCAATTTTCTGGGAAGTACTTCCCTGCACTGCTTTACTAATGCATCATCGGGTATGGTTCACGGCGATTCTGCGGAGGAATGGCCAAATAAGTAGTACTTACATGCCTTCAAGAGATCTGACAGGCGAGTATACCTGTTTCGTCACGACTCTGATCCAGCTACAGGTTGTGATGTTAAATAAATGTTCGTCGACCGAATCGCTGATGCAGTCAAAAGGCTTTGGATTGCGGTACTCACCATACTTGTATCGAGAAATCGACAATCCGCGTTGCTCGTCGAATCCCAACCGGGATGACGTGGGACAGGAGTCCATGCCGGAACCGTCCCGGCATGGTATACCGCATGGGATTCAGGAACGAGCGCTTGAGCAAGTGCTGGTGGGACTCCAACTGAAACCTTGATGAACTTGAACCTGAGGATGCTTACACAGGCTATCGTTCGGCATCCGAAAGTTGAGAACCGGCAACGGCTATGATCGGCCAACTACGCTGTAATTACAAACCAAGGCAAAGACCTTGTTAGCTCGCACATAGACGGGGTAAATCATACCGCAAGTGATCCTTCCTACTATCTCCAGGCACGGGTTGCCAGTGTGGGAATCTGCAAAAAGTTGGGCAAGATCAAGACCCTGCACTGTCATCAAGGCAGTGATGGTGATGGTGGTGGTTAGGATGTGGAAGTGGTCTGTGGGGGAGTTCAGTGTGTCTGT